>JAGXJF010001284.1:0-191023 GCA_019208055.1 Stipa capillata
ATGCCGCGTGTGACACGCAAGTCCACCCGTGTACCGGTGTCACCCGTGCTGACCGGAGGTACTATCGTACCTGGGCCTGCCTTTTTCCTCTTATCTTCGTACATTCCTTCTTTCTTCCGTCCCTTAACTAATTCTCCTGCTTGGCCATATAGTTCAATTCGAAAGCCAAAGGGTTTTGCTCCTCCCGGTTAAACGTAAACGTATGTCCCACATCATTTGAAAGTCGTCAACCTACTTCTCCTCTCCTAACTCTTATATCCCATTGAGCTAGCTAACATTCCTTTTACTGGTCTTAGGGGATGGATTTTTTCCAATGCTTACTTCAACTGTTACAGCTAGGAATCGTAAAAGGCGTATGTGTATTCTTACGTGGCGCCGTCGGTGCCTGTTACCGTCATCAGGTCAAGATTAGATTTTCGGTTTTCTTTCATTTTTCGTACTAAGCTGTTAGATGATTGTTATGTTGTTGTCTGCCTTTTAATTTTTTTTAGGTCCCATGCTTCAGCGAGCGCTACCGATAGAGTGGACTCGGTTCCCGAAAGATTATGCCGATTTCCTGAAATGTGAGGCCAGCGTAATATAGATTCATTAGCTTGCGTTTCTATTTCTTCTTGATTCAACGTTTCTATGATTCAGTCGTTTTGTCTTTCTATTGCATTGTGTAGCTTCGTACAGACAGAGATCTTACTATGGACCTCCAGAATATGAGTGCCGCCATTGTGAGGCTGTTTTTTGGTACGGAGAGAGGTGTAAGAATCAAAGTTCCGTTACTCAAAGACGGATGATCTACAACCTTTGCTGTAAGGGTGGCAAGGTTTACGTGCCACCCTTTAAGCCACCTCCTCATGTTCTAGCGGAGCTACTAAATTTTGCTGGCACATCTCGTTCAAAAAAATTCATTAGAAAATTTCGTCAATACAATTGCCTATTTGCATTCACTTCCATGGGTGCGAATATTGATAGGTCCGCAAATATTGGTCGTGGTCCAAATGTTTTCAAAATAAATGGTCAGGTTCATCATCGAATAGGTTCACTATTACCTCAGCAAGGTGATCGTCCAAAATTTGCTGAACTTTATATACATGATACTGAAAATGAGTCGATAATAGAATTAGAGCTCTAAATAAAGATGACAATACAGAAGGTGATCTTGACTCGCGGATAGTGTCATCTTTAATAAACATGCTAAACGACTGTAATCCATTGCTTAAAAATTTAGGATGGCTAGAGAGAGGTTAAATGAGTATGGGAATCAACGTGTAGCGATACGGATTATCGGTGCTGGAGATGGTGATGGCCCACAGTTTAATTTGCCAACCTGTAATGAGCTGGCTGCTTTGATTGTTGGAGATTTCACAATAGAAACACCTTCACGTGACATAATTGTTCATGATAGAGCCAATGGTCTAAAACAAATTTCATCGTTGCATCCTGCGTTCATGTCCTTACAATACCCACTTTTGTTTCCTCATGCTGATCGTGGTTTTCAATTAGGAATACCTTATATTGGGGTTGAACCATCGGGGGAGGGCACACGAACTAAGGTTACAATGCAGGACTACTATTGTTTTTCCTGCCATTACAGGGCAAGAAATTATAACCCCTACTTGTGCTGTGCAAAGTTATCCTCGCAGATTGTTGTTGATTCAAGAGCGTGCATTGATGAATGTAGATTAACGTACTTAATTAGAAAACAGGATGACCTAAGAGCTGAAAATATGCAGGGTATAGTTGATGCGGTTAGCCAGGGTTGTATAGACGGTAATGCTGTGGGGAAAAAAATGTCCTTCCGTCCAGCCATACTGGGGGTCGACGATACATGATAGAGAACTATCAGGATGGTATCGCGATATGTCGAGAAGAAGGTGCGCCAGATATCTTTACCACTTTTACATGCAATGCTAATTGGCCAGAGATAATAGAAGCTCTATCTACTGAACCTGGCCAGAGACCTGTTGATAGGGCTAATGTTATTGTGCGTGTGTACAATATGAAACTTAACGAATACCTAGACGACATAAAGAGTGGGATAGCTTATGGACCTATTAATGCAATACTCCATACTGTCGAATTTCAAAAAAGAGGTCTACCACACGCACATATTATCATATGGTTAAAAAGCGATACACGTGAGGTTACCATGAATATTATCGATTCTTTCATATGTTCTAAAATTCCAGATCCAAATGTTGACCCCTTAGGATATGTTTTGGTTAGCGAGTTTATGATGCATGGCCCATGTGGCGATCTCAATCGAAACTGTGTCTGTATGAAAAAAGGGGTTTGTTCAAAAAATTTCCCAAAAAAAAACCAGGTAGATACTACCATAGATGGAAATGGATTTGCGTTGTATAGGCGACGAAATGATGGTAGGTTTGTGATGAAGAATGGGAAGAGTCTAGATAACAAATGGGTCGTACCGTACAACATGCAAATGCTTAAAAAATTTCAAGCCCATATGAATGTCGAGTGGTGTAATAAGACGAGGATCCTTAAATATTTGTTCAAATATGTTACTAAAGGGCCTGATAGGTCTAAAGTCCTTTTCCAAAGAATTCGTGAAGACCCTGATGGTGTTTCAGCCGCTCAAACAGGAGGGGTCGATGAAATCCAAGAATATCTTGATTGTCGTTACATATGTGAGCAGGATGCCCTGTGGAGAATATATGGGTATAGTATTCATGGTCGATTTCCATCGGTTGAGAGATTGCCAGTACACCTAACAGATATGAATGTTGTTAGTTTTAGGCCAAACACAAATCTTGCATCCATTCTTACTAATGATTTCCTTAAAAGGACAATGCTTACCCAATGGTTTGTCGCTAATCAAAACGACATGCACGCTAGGAATTTGACTTACTGCGACTTTCCTAAAGAGTTCACGTGGGATCCAAATAGTAGATCATGGAGTCCTAGAAGAGGGTCACAAAAAATAGGGAGGATTTATTACGTGCATCCTTCTAGTGGTGAGCTCTATTACTTGCGAATGCTTCTTATGATTGTCAAGGGTGCTACATGCTATGCTGATGTTAGGACGTACCAGGATGTTGTTTATGATTCTTATAAAGAAGCATGTAGTGCACGTGGCCTTCTGGGTGATGATAACGAATGGTACCATGCTTTTGATGAAGCCTTGAGTTGGGGTACTAGCAACCAACTAAGGCGATTATTTGTTACCATGCTTATCTTTTGTGGCGTTAGGGACGAAAGAGGTTTTTTTGAAAAATATTGGATTCACATGCTAGATGACTTTCAACATAATCTTAGAGTTGCATTGCATGACCTTTCCTATGTTGTTCCTGTTGCTAATCTGACAAACATGTTGCTTGAAGAGTTAGCTTTCCTGTTCAGTGCATACGGATCAAAAATTAGTTCTTACAACCTGCCATTACCTACATTGCCATATCACTCTTTTACAACTAATAATAGACTTCTAGATGATGAATTATCTTATGATGCTGATGGTCTTGCTATTGAGGCGCATCTATTGTTTAAACAACTAAACGGTGATCAAATATTTGTTTATAATAGTATTGTTAGTTCTGTCCTGAGTGATACTTCTAGATTATTTTTCGTTTCGGGCTATGGGGGGTACCGGGAAAAACTTTTTTATGGAACACCATTGTTGCCCTACTTAGATCTAAGAGGAAGGTTGTCTTGACAGTTGCATCTTCTGGCGTAGCCTCTTTGTTAATGCCTGGTGGAAGAACTGCTCACTCCCGTTTTAAAATACCCATTAATCTTGATGAAACAAGTATGTGTGACATAAAGAGAGGTTCAATGCTCGCTGATCTCATAATAGAAACATCTTTAGTAATTTGGGATGAAGTTTTAATGACTCATAGGAGGTGTTTCGAAGCTTTAGATAGGAGTTTTAGAGACATTATGTCCGGCATCGATCCTTCCCTTTCGATTCGTACCATTCGGTGGTAAAATCGTTGTCCTTGGTGGTGATCCTAGACAAATACTACCTGTTATAGAGGGGGGTACTCGACAGCAGGTAATTGATGCTGCAATTACAAAATCTCCTCTTTGGTCTTCTGTCCATGTTCTAAATTAGGGATCAATATGCGTCTACGTAATCAATCCATGGATCCTGAGTTGTTAAACGAGGTTGCACTGTTTAGTGAGTGGGTTTTACAACTAGGTGATGGTAATCTTCCTATGATTAAGCGTACTGATGAGACCGTACCCACTTGGATTGAGATACCAGAAGATCTGTTGATTAGAACCGACGGTGATAAGGTAGCCGCGATTGTTTATTCTATATACAAGAACTTCACAGACCACTATGCCGATCCATCCTACCTATGTGAGCGCGCTATTCTAGCACCAACTAATGATATGGCTGACCAGATCAACTCTTTCGTTCTGTCTATGGTTCCTGAAAGTGAGAAAGAATATTTAAGTTGTGACCAAATGGCTAATCCAACTGATACTGTACATGAAGCTAATGTTCTTTATCCAACTGAGTTTCTTAACACAATATCGGCTATTAACTTCCAAGTCATAGGATAATCCTAAAAAATGGGTGTGCCTATAATGTTGCTTAGAAATTTAAGTCAAGCTGATGGCCTGTGCAATGGTACGCGCCTGGTTATTACCAAACTTGCAGATCGTTTGCTTGAGGCAGTAGTTATTACCGGTTCTAATATTGGCGATGTTGTCTATATACCTAGAATAACGCTGTCTACGAGCAATTCGAAATATCCATTTGTTTTGCAAAGGCGCCAATTCCCAATTCGTGTTTGCTATGGTATGACAATTAACAAGAGTCAAGGTCAAACATTGCAAGCGGTTGGGGTCTACCTAAAAAGACCTGTCTTCACTCATGGGCAGTTATATGTTGCTGTTTCCCGTGTCACCTCAAGGGGTTCGCTAAAGATTTTAATTGAAGATGAAGATGGAACTTGCGGTTCTAAGACACAAAACATAGTTTTTCGAGAGATATTTCGTTCAATTCAATAGATATTCCTGCCCAATTGATTGTAACACTGATATACAAATCTTTTGTATTGCGGTTCAAATATTATATCACATATTTTCTTTTTGATCGTCCTGCTATGCTATACTCTCTATATATAATATATCTGTTGAGATATGTATAATGTTATACGTATTTTGTTTGTCACATTTAATCTATCACTATATATATGCCTGTTCAATACCTTGTGCTACAGATGTCTTGCAGTAAGCTTTTCGAGCTCTCTGAGCTTAATCCTGACAAGAAAAATTGGGCTGTTTGTGTGCGTGTTTCCCGACTTTGGCACCACCATGGGCCCTCTGACACTGGCCCCATCAGGCACATTGACATTGTCCTTCTAGATGGAGAGGTATATACCTATTGGCATGTAGGAAATTGTTCATTTTACTCTACTATATGTCATGTGAGATGTTCCAAATCTCATGCAAATAAATGTATAATCTTGCAAATATGCTAACCAAATAAGCAAAGCATAGTACCGAACATTAAATGTTTTAACGGTTCACTTAAATACTTCTTGACCTGTTTATATTAGTTTATGTTTCTCACGTTCATTTGAAAACCTACACATGTTATTGAACCATACATCGTATAAAACGATTTTCATATCCTACTAATTTGTACTCCTATAACAAGCGACAGCTCATTCTTTGTGAAGTGTACATTGAAATGTTTTCTAAATAGTTCCTGCCCGTACGAATTAGCCTACTCCACCATTTGATTTGTGCCTTTCATTAAGCTACCTTTACTTCCTAGATAGGTAAATGTTATGTGCCTAAAGTTCACATACTTACCTATTGTCTACTTGCATTACATTTGCACATGCGCATATCATCATTGCTTTTTCAGTAAGATTATCCAGTCATGCATACTGCTCAAGGAGGAATTTGCTGAACCAATGCATCTTGATCTTCCAATTTATTTTTAGTTAAAGATCTCTATTTTAATAGAGTTTTGTACTTTCATACTTTTGGACCACACGAACCAACTCCCCAGATTTATAAATCCGTTTGCCTTATCTTAGAGACCATAGATATATACACATGCATAATTCTATAAACGGTTCAGAATGACAACAACCAATACTTACTTGCATATATAGATGATATTGGATGTAGTAATGAAAGCGTATAATATCATGGCGCAGAGTACCTTCAGCAACAAGCTTATCAAGCTGACAGAAATCACATAAAGAGCCACCTCTTAGTACTTGTGTATGTTTCCATATGTGCTCTCGGAAATAATTAGATCAAACGACAGAATTTACTGGAAAGACTGTTCTTAGCAAACTATAATGATAGGAATGATAAAATTATTAATGTAGCATATTATTTCCAATACCTTTTCCTTAGAAAACTGAGAAAACCGACCCCATTGGCTGTGATCTGATGTCTCAAAGAAGTCCCGTAGAAAGCAAAATGCAGCTCTACTTCGTTTTTCTGAATTTGAGTAGCCAGCAGCCTTAACTGAGACTACAAGAACATGGTTTCAGAAAAAACATGTGATTTGCACCATCCAGAGTAGGAAATGTGTCTAGAGGTAAAACTGAGATCTTACATTGATGTAGGAAACTGGGCAAAGTGATCTACAAATTATTGTGTTATAATACTGGTAATGGAAGAAAAGAGTGAAGAGCCTCAAAGGTCAGTTCAAATGTGGTTTAAACTTTAAACTACCAATAAGTTAGACATAGAATAATTACATATATAATATGAACCCAATTCACCCAATTCCTATATGTGCACATTGAAATTTTTGACAAGAAAAATAGAAACAGAATTGAGGCAGGATAACTGTTTGTCTACAGTGTGAGGTGAGTCTCACACTAATTCTGAACAGTGTAGCTGAATGAGTATATGACAGAAGAGGTCTTGAAGCAGCTCGAACTCTTGAGTTGTTTGCAACATAGTGCATGCCACATTATTTCATGAAAGCTGCCGAACTCAAAGTAATTCATATCTAAAATGAACCTTCGTTCCTCTAATATAATGCTTTGGTTATATATGAGTGATAAATGTAACTCTACTTCGTTTTTTATGCAGTCATAGTTGATCTTAAGTACTGTACTCCACTACTTTGTTGTAATTATTTCTTATTGGAACTAAAAGTACACTAACTTTGTGCTCTACAGGGGAACCATATGTATGCTGAAATCTCTACAAGAGATGTTGATGCTTTCATTGACAAATTACAAGAAGGAGGGATGTATGAGTTCCGCAAGTTCATTGTTTGTGCTCCAAAAATAGGCTACATGCCTGTGCAGGCCCAGTATATGATCAGGTTCACTAGATTCACAACGGTTTATGAAAAGGTAGATGTGCCAGCGAATTTCCCATCCGTGACTTTTAATCTCTGTCCATTTGCCGATATTCCTGGGCCAGCTGAAATTCCAGCCAAACTTTATAGGTAATAGTTCACAATAATCATTTCATTTTGCCCTCCCTATTTACTTTGCCATCCATCGGTACTGTTTAAATTGTTATGACCATGTTATTTGCCATATAGATGTTATCGGTATTATCACAACCATCTCAGATGCTGCTGATTATCACATGCCATCACGTCCTGTTCCGTGTGTCCGAAGAGAAATTTCCATCAGGGACCTTAGGTAAGCTATGTATTGATGTATATGAATCGATAATACTCTAAATTTTACACACTTATATTCTTACATAATTAACTTAACATATCTACAGTGGATCATGAAATCAAGGTTGTCCTGTGGGGTGAAAGTGCTACAGACTTCAATGGAGACAACATTTATGAGATAGGAAAGGAAGAACCTGTTGTGGTGATTTTCGTTGGGACTTTACCTAAGAACTACAATGGTAAAATATAATAAGTTTTTATTCGGTTATGTCATACATCCTACTGCCTCCAAATATATTGTTTCACTTGCTATTCTGCAGGTGTAAGGGGCGTAGGAGGCAGCACTGCTTGCAGGTGGTACATCAACGAAGATATTGAAGAGATCAATGTTTACCGTGCAAGGTTAGTCTCTATACAAGGTATAAATTATGAAATGAGTAGGTTAAATGGTTTACTAACCTTCATCTCACTTTGCGTTTACTCTGCAGCGTTGCTGATCATTTCGAGCCAATCAAACTTAGTGCACTTCCTATTCAATATCGCTTCCCTTTGGGACATGACACTAATATAGAAAACAAAACTGTCCATGAACTGGTGAACATGGATCTGTTTGATACCGAGGTGATTTCCTAATTATTCAATTCCTGATTGGATTTGTAAATTATGTTACTCCGTTTCATCTTGTCGTCTCTCCATACTCTTTTGCAGGCTGAAAACTTCGCCTGCACTGTTACTATTACGAGCCTCAGTCCAAATCAGCGCTGGTGGTTTCTATCTTGCAGACTTTGCCGCAAATCTTCAACGCCAAATGGTGTCGCGTTCCTCTGTTCTGACCAAATGTGCCCATGTGAAAATGCTGAAGCAAGGTATAAAGTTATATTATTCTACATTATCCTTTACACCCCTCTTATAACGACACATCCAATCGTTCATCCTCTGTTCCTATACTATCACTATAGGTACCGTATTTGTGTGATGGCCAGCGATGGAACAGAAGAGGCTGAATTTGTCCTCTTTGGAAGGCTTGCCGAACAGTTGATTGGCCGACCAGTTATGAGTGTTCTGCGAGCTGGCCGATCCAACCGGTCCTCAACCAATGAGATTCTTCTCGCTGCTCGACAAGATCAGAGTATTCCGACAGATATAGCTGCAATTGTCACCAAAAAATATAGACTGTTCGTCTCCGTGACCGAGAGAAGCTTTCGCTGGGACCGTCCATCCTTTCAAGTTAATAAGATCGATACATTCTTTGGCAAGCAGCTGCACTCCTCTAACTTCCATGGTGGTGGTGGTTCCTCAGGAAGAACTCCGTTTGGTAGGAAAAATTTCCAAATTGGTCGGTCCAGTTCACCTAGGAGCACTATGCTTTCTCCACAAAATGCTCTTCGTATCGGTGGTTTAAATAGCGCTATTGACAGGACCTTAGATGATACCAATACCAACCAGGTATCCTCCCTCTTGCTTCGTGTCTTCTTTACAGATTAAGGACTGCTGACATGACTCTAATTAATGTGTTCTAAAACAGATATATGTTCCTGTTAATTTTTATGCTATAGAGCTGACATAAAGAAAACCATGAATAAGTGTAAAAACTTTGTTATAATTTCAGTCGACTCTGATTAATTGATCAGTCATTCATCTTTAGTGCCAGCCGGCCCACAAGAGCAATAGAATAGCTAGCTAGAGAAATAGAAAACCGTTATATTATGTCATCAGTATCAGCAAACATGTGCTATTCACGAGCTAAAAATCAGAAATGAGCTGGAACAAAATGGTCAATGGGTAATTCTCCATTAATAATCCCAATATTTAATACAACCGACATATTTTGTCTGCATATAATGCCCTATTATCAATTTCATCTCGTGCTAAAAAGCTGACATGTTGTTGTAAAACTGATATATGGTTCTGTTTATTTTCATGCTAGCTTGGAACTGAAAAACAGCAAAGCGTTATTACTGCTCGTACCACACCAGTTGGAGAGACAGGTTTGGATATCTCTTTCACTGAGAAACAGCCTATATCTGATGGCGTACCTCCCAGGTCTGTCAAATTGCAAAATTGGTTGTTTATATACAGTACTTCCCTATTGCACACCTCCTCCTTAGAGGAACACGAATACGTGGAGCAGTGAGATTGTAATATTTTTTGTTCGTTTTCACTGCTCCCCTACTTCCTATATGTAAATTGGTTATTTTCTATTCAGCAACATGCATGGTTTGAAGTCTCAAAACATAGTTACAGCATGCTTACTTTCTGGAGAGAAGATTGATGAACCAAAAATTCTCGATTCTTCTGTTGATCCCCTCTCAAATGTTATTGCTACCGAAGAAATTAAGGAAGTAAGCAAACGAAAATTGGGTATTATTATTTCCCTTTTCCTGTAACTATGTCTATATACTTGTCATCATGAAATTATCCTTTTGATATTGCTAGCCACCGCATCCTGTCGATAAGTCGCAAGACAAGGGCAAAGCGTTAGCTCAAGATAAGTACACGTCTCCTGTCATGCAGTGTACCAACAAAAGGTTATAGTACCATTACAAATTCCTATTCATTTATAGCCTTATCATCATTTCCTCTTTTGTATTACCATTGAACAACCTATTCTCCAGAATGACTTTTGTATAAAATGAACAACCAGATGTCCATGATAAAGGAACTATATATCATGCATATTGTGGTTTTTTTTCTGAGTCCTACTGCATTTTATGAATATGAATATAGATATAGTAAAGATAATTTATGTACAAGCAAAAGAAGGCAAGCATATAAAAGAGAGCAAAACTACATCAATTCTAGCCAAATACAAATTAGTTGCTTAATATTATCTTTCATGCACTGCACTTGCGACTTGATTTCCAAAGACCTTCCGATTTCGCTGCTTCCAATATCTGACATATCATCACTAGCAGCATTTTGTGTATCCAAGACCTCCTAACTGCTTGAATAATTAGAGTTCTAATAAATGGTTCAAGAATCAAAAGTCATTAGTCAGATAAAGTCATACATAAGTCTTGAATTCTTTCAATTTTTGCGCCTACTACTGCCAGAGAGAAAGCAAGCAACATTAGTAAGCAAAAACATTGACGATATTACAGTATTAACTATGCATGTTAAGTTAAAGATATTTATTAGTTCGGGGCACCTGGCTATGCGCTATTGCTTATCATCTGTCAGTTGTGTCTCTATATTACTTGCATCATGTTCTGGTGTCGCTTTGAATTTACATTGTACTGTGTCGTATTACATATAGTTGATTACCAATCCTCTAGAATGAACGTTAATTGAAAGTATATCCGATATGACATTGACAAGATTTGTTCTCTTGTCTTGGCATTGATTCCTTAGGCCCTATAATGCGCGGTAGAATGAACACATATTGCACAGTGGCCCTGTAGAATGAATTCATCATCACGCAGCATATCACCTAGCTACACTTATTTAACATAAATATGAAGTTGTTGTGGCATTGTCCAGAATTACAATGCAAAAAAAGATCCCCAAATTACATTATCATGACATATAAGTAATGGGACAAATGATTCATTACAGTGCTTATTGGATGGTTCACTAAAGTTGTAAGTGCTATTTTGTCAAGAGTAAAATACTCCTCTGTACATAACCTTTTTTTGACAATGAACTTGCACATTGTTTTGTATAAACAAAGAATCAGCGAACTCACTATCCATTTGAATCACGGCGTTCATCATTTTTAATGTTGTTCCATCTGTTAAAATAGGCTGCTGCCTTCGACAGATGCTTGCACTCTGCCTGCTCCGAATACTTCTAAGAAGTTCTCCGTTGGCAAGAAATCTAAGTGAAGAACTACGTAGCGTACTATAGTAAGGTATGTTCAACACGGATAATTATAGTACATATCATTTTAGTTGTTTGAATCCAGACAACAGCTTCAAAATAACACGTTGTTATTTTCATTACAACCCAGGTGTTTTTGGGTACTCTCACGTCCATATAGCCAGACGCATTCCAAATATTAAGCTGTTTATTCCAGGTTGTGTAAGAACTTATGTAATCGACTATAAAATTTCTCTGGGACCGCAGGGCGTACTGCATACGCAGATACAATTAGCAGTGCACTTCCTTTCTCACTATGATTTACTGTCCTATGAAAGGAAGCACTGAATCTTGCCTACTATTCGTTTCAAGAGAATTACAAGACTAAGAACTTCAATATGTTATATATCTTCTGTTCAAATTGATTATGCTACTTCTACATGCCATATTCTCCGTTCTATTTATTCTTGTCAGCATTTAGGATAGATCTGAAAGCAAAATTCCTCAGCAAATCCACATTGATGTCAATCAAAATACCATTAGGACCCGTAGAGCAGTGATTACCTGCCCCTAATTTCGCAAAAAAAAGAGGAAAATGCCGTAAGTTCTGAATATCCAACTGCTTTTTTCTATACTTCTCCAAATCTATGCAAAATTTCCCAGATTTTGTCAAAACTCTTATTCATATGCATTTTTCAAATACTAAATCTCGTGAAAGATAAACTAAAACAGATATAATACATGGTAGATTAATAAGGTGATCATGTGTTAATCCATAATGCTTGCTGTTAGAAGGAAATAGGCTCTGAAAATGACTTGGTATGGAATACTAATCAATCTAGGAAAAGTGATGGGTTTTGGAGTTTGGAATTTCTTGCCATCGAGATAAGAGTTGTCAGTGACAGAAACAGCAGTGCCAAAAAAGATATTAGCAGGATCGAAAAAAAGAACATCAAGCTTAATTAGGCTTGAAAAAGTGCTAGATCAGGTCACGCAATATATTTTTAGTTTAAAAGGGGCCAGCATGATTGGAGCTGCACAAGTCAATATTCTTCCTTTTGTTTCCTCTCATTTGTATGCACATTGTGCACGAAAGACAAAGAGGCCTGGAGACAAACTGATCCTCAGCTGGCTGAAATTCTGCATACAATTGCCTAATTGGTGCAAGAACTGAACTTAAATTGCAATTAGTATCCAGCCCAAAAAAGTTTAGCCTGTGCGGTATTATTGCAAATCTAACAAGAACCATTGTTATCCAGCTGCAAAGTCCTGCGATCCCAAATAATTGAAGAAACCATAACTCAGAAGCTGCACAGAGAAATATCACCTGTTTGAAAAGTCTGATTTCTGCCCAAAACAACGGCAGGATCAACCAAAACCTGGTCCTTCCTGTGCCTGCAAATTAGCTTCCTTTATTAACAATACTCTGCTTTTGTGACAATGTAACTATCTCATTGATGATTTTTTTTGATTCCCTACAACTGTATACCGTAGAGTACTTCGCTAAAAAGATAAATGGTTTATGTTTCTTTCTACTCGAAATCGTGAGCCGTCTTTACAAATGAGATGAAGCGATAAAGATAGCTGGGATATGAAACTCACCTTTGTCAGAGGATTACTTCCTACAATTGTATTATGTACTGAAATGTTCATTTCCATGTTAATTGTTGCAGTGTGTTCTTTCTCGACTTGCTCTTCGTAATGTTACAGTTATCTTTGATGTTTAATTAGACAGTAATATGGAGGAGATGGACAGGAGTAGCAGCCAAGCCAGAATTGCCCTTCCTTGCCTGGTACAAAATATCTATTTCTTGCCCAGTACTGCACTTGCTTGGCTGCATAGTACAGCTCCCTATAAGACCACTTGCAAATCCTGGCATACGTAGTTCACATATCAATAAACATTTCGCTAAATTTGCACTGCGTATCTGCCCTGTCCACTATTTTGCTATCTTCTTCCTCTTGTCATTCTGTCAGCCAAAATGATGAACTATGAGGATTCCATAAAGGTAAAGGTAAATTAGCTGGAAATGACGTGCTTTTCTTTCTCTATTCAAATTTTTTCACATGCTATTTTATCAGTAAAACTGATGCATTACATGGATTTTTATCCACCAAAGTTTATACCTTTATCTCATGCCTTCTTATCGCTTCTTACTTCTTTTTTCTACTCTTTCATTCCTTCTTTTATACCAATCTCAGATTTTCTCCTCTGTAATTTTCAGGTCATTACTTGTGTCAAAATAGATAGGCAATACATCCTCCATAAAGCTCTTTTCCAGTTAAACGTCTCAAGTGCACGTGTACAAACTACCAACGAAGAAAACGATCTGAAATTATCCTCTATCTGCATTACTATACCGACGCATAAAGAATGTATTATGCCCACCATTAAAACTTTCTTTGGAGAATACTGCAAGACAGATACAGAAGCTATTGAAAGCGCTAGCGCTACCACGCTCAAATTCCTTGAAGACAACGGACTAATCTACGTGGATGATATGAACTATCAGAAGGTAAAAAGGTTAGAAAAGGAGATTCTGTCAGCCACTTCATGGGCCTCAATATTTCAGCACAAGATCTGCAAACTGCAAAAAGAATTACGTGCCATCGCAACTTACCATTCCATGATTTCTGACTTTGCTTCAATGTGCAATGACTACCCGGGTGTCTTACCAATAACGGTCATCAAATCGCAGAAATCAGCTGCATCCATCATGCTTCCGCAAATTCAATACATAGGCCGAGATAGACCTATCACAAATGCAGAAAAATTTGCACTTTCTCTATGTATGCTATATAAACAACATAGTAGACTACCTACTTCTATTATGTAAGTTCATTCGGAAAATTCCCAGTACTGTCACTCTATGTATGTAACCAGTTTTATGAATACATATTATTCCCATATATATACATATATTTCTAACAATTTTTTTGGAGTAAGTTATTCCAACAGAATGTATATATACATATACCGCGCATACCTTGCAAAGAATATAAAAATTTGATTTTACATGGTACTGCGCGGGTGATTATTCGAACGGAAAATGGAGCTCAATAAGCGCTCGATCCAACAGGCCGCGGTCGGCCCACCGCTTCCGAACTAGCATATCTACTGTCCTATCGAGATAGAATAGACTATTTTTGTCAGCCCAAATAAGATATTGTCTGCGCGGCCCAATCTTCGTATAGATCAGCCCATCTTTTTTTTCTCCATATGGAATACAGCCTGTCAAGTGCGCTCATGTCCAACGCTTCTCTCTCCCAGTTTTTCCGACGCGTTCATACCTATCCTTCTCACCTTTCTTCCCCATCCAGCTACGCGTGCAGATGGATGAGACTTCGGCCTGTCCGTCGGCAGGCGGTGGCGTAATTTTTCAACACCTTCCTCTGCATTACCTTGGGGAATGGAGGGGCGCCGTTTGCGCTGGCCGACCACCGTTCGTCCACGCGTACGTTTCTACAGGAGCCGGCGCAGGGAAAGAGCGTCACGTGCGGACAGTTTCTGACGCCACATTAATGGCCTATCCGGTGTGCTGGTATACACCTTCCTTCTCTTTCCCGTTCCTTTGCACTTCATCTTCATTTGTTCGTCTTCCCTTGGTTCGATTTCTTCTGTCAGTTATTCCCCCATACGAAGCTCCATAAAATCCTTCCTGTCCCTCCTTGGATTCGGCTTAGGTTCGTAAAACGCTGTTTCCAATCAATCGTGTTTTCGTTTTGTTCAATATGGATTGATATGTATTGCTGCCTTAGATTCACATTGGTTCGGCGCGCTGGTTGCTAGCTTTCATCGGCGATTTGTTCCCCAGATTTCCCTTGATAGAGGTGAGTTCTCTCTCTGACTTTCTGATCATGCTTTATGTCGTATGGTACTCATCGGTTGCTCGATTTGTATTCTGCTAGATCTCTTTGTCACTATCTAATCACTGCTGAGCCTTCTTTTACTAATTTTCATACGGCAACTTTCCCCTTCAGACAAGGTTTCCTTTGATTTGAATTAGATCTCATACTTATTATTTCCTTAAATTCACACGGTTCACTTCGTTCTGTTGCTTCATACATTTCACAACCCGTTCATTCTGCGCATTTGTCGTTCAAAAAGGTAAATTTTTCCTTTTTTCCCTGTTCGGATCATTCTTCGGCATGCATAGTCCTGAAAATCATCCTGCATACCTGGAGTTTTGTTTTAGGGATTTCAATGATTCTATCTCTACCTGGGAGTGCTGACTGGCGTTGTAACGATAGATCTTCTCAGATCTGTTCCAGTTGGTACCTTTTCCTGTGGGTTATAATGCACCTTTCTTTTAGTTTTGTTGTATAATCTTTCGTACAGCCTTTATAGATTGGAATTGGATGTAGAACAGAGGAATTTTAATATGATGCATAACAGAGCAATTAAATTGGATGTAGATCAAGTTAAACTGTTGCAGTGTATATGACCTTGGGTTCTTTAAATCTTACCACACAAGAAAGGAAATGACTGGTGCATCTTTGATATTTCATATTCATATTCTACATGCCTTCTAGAAAGTTTTTTAACAGACTCTAAATGCAAATCATATTTGCTACTATTGAGCAATTGGTATCTTCTAATATCTTCCTGTGCTCATATCAGTTGTTCTCATTTTCAGCTAACTAATATGAAAGAGTCCATGGTCTTTGGGTGTTTGTTTTCAAAATTCTAGGCCTCTGTTATGAGTGAGATGCAACAATAGAAGTAATTTATGCTGAACTTTTCTTCTTTTTTACATTTATGTACTCAGTCATTGAGAAGGAAGGCATTTGGGAAGATCTAATTTCTTAACTGATAGCATGGATTGAGCTTAGTTCAACCAGCATTGAGCGGTAAGCTTTTCTCCTCCTTATACTTGCAGAGTCTATTGATGATTATTCCTTGTGATTCATGGATGTCTTGAATCTTAGTTCATAACATAATACAATTATCCAGATCTAAATAATACACTATCCAGATTTATGCTTCCAATTATATGTTCGTGTATGCTTTTGAGGGGTTGGTACACAATACTATACATATATATCTCTTATACACTATGCACATTTATACTTTCTTATTTACAGGTCGAATCTTTTTTGCTTCTGTCACTGATTACCAAAAGCTCATAAAAATTACCTTTACTTCAATCTGTCAATATTATTATACGTCAAACCCTGAACATGTTCATTAAGTCCTGTTACTGGACAGTTATTCTGTCCATTTATAGTTTATTAATAAGCTATATATTTTTAAGATCGTTAACTATCTTTGTTCCAACATCAGCTGCGCTAGATCTGTTTACATCTGCCTATTTTTTTTCTTCCCTCAGTCAGTATATAGACTCTGCATCCTAATCCTCCCACTATTGCCAATTACAAATATGTATAAATGACAACACTGATTCAAACATAAACTTCAAATGTGGTGCGGTTGGGAGTAATTTATCAACTTCCATATGTGTTTAGGGCTATAGCTATTGCTGAGTCAGTGCTTGCATTTCAATAGTGCTACATTTTCTTCTTATCAGTAAATTCATTATTACTATGAGATGCCCCCATTTCAGTCATGTTATCAGTACATGTTCATTAAGTTCTCTTACTGGAGTACCATCTTGTGCAATTATAGTTTATTAATAGCCCATATATATTTCAGATTGTTACCTATCTTTATTCCAAAATCAACTGCGATACATCTGTTTACAACTCCCTATTTTGTTGTTCTCTTAATCAGTATATACGTACCTAACATATGTACAATCTATTTACCAGCCTATTCACAGGACTAAAGCCATGCCGACAATTAAGATCCCAGCAAAGATGATGCTCGCCATAGTGTTAGAAAACCTGAATCTTCCAGAAGCAACTTACCGTAATCACAAGAACTACCATGATGAATTGTTCGCTACCGTTTCTTTCTATCCGTTGTTGGATAGAATCGGCAGGTACCCTGGAAAGGTCACACTGAAAGGAAATCCTGCATCTGACATGGAAGAAGCAGAAGAGAGTGCCGCTGTAGAAGGTATACGATACATGGAGATATGTCAGAAGGTAGAAATTCATGACTACAACTACGCAAGACTGCAAATGGTAAAGGACCAGAAAAATTCCATTTTACAGAACCTCAAAGACAAAAAGGAAAATGGTAAGGCACTCTGCAAAGGCTGGGACTCCACACTTCAGTGTATGGAGGCTATCTGTTCACAGCTCCAGGAGATACCTCAAGACAATTTTACTCCTGGCTCCTCATCAAGCGACATCGACTTGAAGAGAGCGCTTCTTCATGTTGAAGATATCACTGAAGAGCTAGATCACCTATATATTCAGTGTGAAGAGTACGTGCAGACCATTGGCACTTATCCTTACAACGATGAAAGCGACTTTAATGAAGATGAGTCCCTCCATGCTTATGACTACAACGATCTATTTGCTCAATCTAGTGGTACAAGTATGTTAGACGATGAAAGCATTTACAATGACAGTGACTGACATGCTTTCGTTCCATAAGTTACATCTAATATGAGATAGTATATATGTAGAACAATTATCGTATGGCTGTGAACAACCTATTATGTCTATATTTTCTCCTATTTAAGTATGTAGAAGCTAAGCTCGTGTAATGAATGGTATGTAATCCTACATATGCTAATATTGTATCAGTACCTAAGTACCTATTATATATTTATGCTTAGGTACCAATTATCTAATCCAGTCTTATATAAAACTATGTCCTCTCCATCCTCCATTATGAAAAGTTATTTTCTCACATCTGTGTGCATGCCTCTTTCAGTCACTATACAAGCCATCTCTGTTATTGATTGAATGAGGTACTGATATTACAAATGCAAGGGGTCTAAATTAATTTAATGCATTAGTGTCATAGGCACGATGGCTCTTTGCCCAAGGATACGCATCCTGCAGACTATCAAAAAATATTATTCATAGCAAATTCAAATAATCCTGTTTGTATAATGAGTAAACTCACGTCCATCAGCAAGGAAAAAAACATTAAATGCTTTGAGAGGGAGGTGTTTTCTTATTCTATAGACTATCATGCGTGCGTGTACTGAATGTATTTTATATATCTCACTAGTGTTAACTAGCTACCATCTTGATATTATGTCAAACATTTAATCCTATGAATCTACTGAAAAAGAGATTGCGTAAAGACGGGTTTATGAGCACAATTTTTCGTGTGCTGTCCTAGATATTCTGAAGCTCAACTATACCTGGATGATTGACGCTTTGGAAGAACTGCGCTAGGCAATCGTTCTTCTCATGCTTTGTTCTTTGTTGTTACATGATATACAATGTGTCTAGAACTCATTTATATTTATTGAATATTGCAGTGTCATATTATAATTTGTCGCTGAGTTAGTTACAGTTTACATGCTTCTCTATCATAAATTTTCTTGATCTGTAACTAAATCGCTCCTACAGATTACCTATTTATATGTACATAATTCTCATGATCATAATCATTGATGTGTACATATGCTGTTTATTGGTACTATGTTAAAGACTTGTAGTTTTTAGTTGACTTTTAGACCTGCTTATATACCATTTTTTCGGGTGTTAGATGCACGTGATTAATTTGATGGATTATTGAAAGGGATATCCCATATTGATCATATGTTGTTACCAATATCGGTGTCTACCTGTATTCACACAATTTTCTTTATATATACAACAATTTTTCAATGAACTAAACCGTCTTTTCTTGCACTTCTTCTATAGCTATTTCTTCTTTCATGTGGTAAGTAATGGATGGCCAATTGCATCAGCACATATCCTGTTTGTCCGTTCATTTGGTACATACCTATTGTTACTCTTGCTATGAGCTAGCCGAGAAGTTTATAGGGCCGTCGTTTTCTTTTAAGACTAAGGCATTCATTTATGTTTCCAATGAACATTTGCCATTTTCATTTATTTTTATACAATAAATTTTTTCATTTATGCCCTGCCTTTTTACAAGCTTTTAGCTGTCGTTGATGTGCCTAAGTACCGGTTATCATGTAAAGAACATTGTCTATTTCAATATTCTATATTTTAGGTTTAGGTCCCAACCTGATACATTTTGAAATATAAACATGTCGTCTCTAACGTGCGTGCCTATAATAGTGTATATACTGCAGGGCATAATATATATATTGCGGATTGACGTGCCCATTCATCACGTGCGAGCTTTGAGGCTCGGTTTTCTGCCTGTAATTTATTTAGACAATGTCCCCCTGACTGAATTTAATAGGGACATGGATGGTACGACCATAAATCCTGCTGAACAGATAAAAATATTCCAATTTGTTATGCTTCCATATTGCTTAATTTGTCAAAGAAAAGGTGCAACCGAGTTGATAGAAATCTATAACTACAAATTATCAAGACTGAATGCGGAGATTTTTCAGACAATCTTACGCTGATTGAATTTGACAGAGACATGGACGATAGCTCAGATTTCCGATCTGTTTGGTAATCTTTTCGCTAACAGATTTTCTGACCAATTAAGGGTCATTCTAAGCTAAACTACGGATCAAACTATACACACCTCATTTATATGCTACGCATCAACGTATTTCTTATACGGCCATCTATTCCGGAGCGCGCTGGGGCGCGCATTCTTTCCTAGTTATAGCCTTAAAATACTACCACCCTTGCTGAGTCCAACTCAACTGGTGGTCGTGAAAAATTAACCCCATCGACTGGTTTTCTTATGCTAGAGATGGGGGTTAACGTAACGATTTGATTTATTTTCTGGTCGTCCTACCTGGACAATACCGTGACCTCAGCCATGCGCCGAGCCCAACTCGTGCACGATTAATTCTTGGGTTGGGCTCTTGTCGGACCGGCTAGCGATTCGATCCATGCTTGCCTTGGGATTTCAAACTCCGAACACTGACGCGTCCTGTCATTTTCCAACCGTTCACGTCCCTTTCCGGCTGCGATACATCTCGACACCCCGGATCATCACACAAAGAATGCGTGTAAAATCATCAAACAATAAAAAGAAAAGGTGTCTTTGGTGATTCCTGTTGCACAAAAATTCGCAAGTTGAGCAGCTGGCTGCTGCTGCCAAAAGAAAATGTGCTGTGACGCTGCTACTGACTACTCCTCGATATTCTATATCGTGTACTAGTACTGAAATGAATAGTCGGGAACGTTCCGTGATCAAATTCACGTGTATGCACGCATGAGCGCCACGTGTGGCACGGCGCGGTAGGAACTGAAACGAAACGAAATTTGAAATCCAGATTTTATTTTCTGGGGGTGGGCTGGGATTTAATAATAATTGCTTGATTGCATGATCGATTTCTATCACATCACGATCGTAAGGGCGGCCGGTCTGGGTGGCCCACCTGAAAGCGGCTCTCACGGAGCCCGTACGCCGCGCCTAAACATGCCGAGACAACGTCTAAATTGTTCACCAGATTCTCGGTACTTTTGCGTGATGGTCTATGTTCATGGGTACAATTATTTTTGGCGGTTTCTTAAAATTGTTGTTGGTAGCGGTAGATTTCATTGTTCTAGTACTCTCTCTGCAAAACTTATATTTAAAATCCCGTTTGGAGAGTTGATTCTGATTTAAATGGGATTACTAAGGTAAAGACTATCGCACACGAGCTACATACGGTTTTCCAGATGCTCCTGTAACTAAGGCCCCTTCGATTCATAAGAAAAGTGGAGAAAAAAAATATGGCAATAAGAAATTTTCGTTTGATGACATTATTCATCTATTTGATTTAAAGGAAAGAAGCAAAGGATTAAAAAGGAAATTCTCCTTTGATCTCAATTTTAAGGGAAAAGGACAGGAATTCTCCAATCCACCCAGACTAAAAACATGGTGAGGATCCTTAGTGACATAATAGTACTTCTGTCTATGGTTTGACTTTGATTTAACTGTGCTTACTAGGATTCCTGTGTTTTTCCTATTTCTGCGTTTAGTTAAACCGCCAAGTCTAAAAGAATCCTGCCTTTTCCAATCATTTATTTTACACATGTATTCCTATCATATTCTTGTGTTTTTCTTGTTCCTACGTTTTTAGAATCCTGCAAATCAAAGATGAATATTTGGAAAAGGATTTCTTGCCCGTGTGCCACCTCGTTGCCCGTATGTCTTCCACAAGCATGTTTTCCTCCGGCTTTGTTTTAAGGTTAAAGATTTACTAGAGCCCCCAAACTTAGAGGGACGTTTCCAAGGGTAGCGGAGGTAGCGATTCTGCGGTGGCATGCGGGCCATGCGCCTGTTAGCAGATGGTGCGCGTTGATGATGGGGAGGATGACAACGCAGGGGCTATGAGAGATGGTCAAGGCTATGGTTCTGATAGTGGTTGAGATACCAGAGATGGGAAAAAGTGGAAGGCAACAAAGGGAAGGTGATAAAGGGGTGGAAGGGTAGAAGGGGATGGCAAGCATTGGGATGAGACTGCAGCGGCAAGGTAGGGCGAGAGGGGTGAAGTTGCCAGTGGGCCTCGAGGGCGCTGCAAGGTAGGAAAGACAACTCGTGAAAATGGTAGGGGCAATGGTGCAGAGCGAATTAGGGATGGCGGGAAAAGTGCTTAATGTGTAGCGAGGGGTACATTAAATAATGGTGGAGAGAACCTGTTGGATCTAAATCTAAAGTCTAGAAAAAATCCATAGATGTTTTTATTACTAAACTTAACTTAACCCCAAAGTTCTCCACAGAACCACCCCATTCACCCACACCCAAAAAAGGGGAAGTAGAAAAATACATCTACTCACCGAGAGCCTTAGTGCACGTTTGGTTTAAAGCTAACTTTGTCATGGTATCCTAAGATTAGATAAAGCGTGACTTGCCACAATTATGTGGCCAATAAAATTGAAGCCACAAGCATGGTAAAAGTTGGCAAAAAAATTGGATCAATGACATGTGGGCTCCATAGGTAATAAAGTGTGGCAAGTCACAACTATGGAGATAAACCAAAGACATGTCTTAACAAACTGTGGCTCGTCTAAGGTTAGACACGACAAACTGTTGCTAGGAACCAAACATATCTTTGATCACCATTAATCAGAAAGATTACATACTGTAATATCATTTTAAACAACTAAATGATGATTTGTCTATAAGTTTTTACGTACGGGACTGTGGGACGACCGAATGCACAATCTCACTGATAAATAAACCCTCCAATAATTTGTATCTTAATTCTAGTTTGCTCAACAACGCTTATCTCATTCTGCCCGTATCTCATTGGGGTTGGGAGAATCGGAGTTAGAAAAACAAATACAAGCAACCTCCAATGTAGCACCTAGTTACATATTAGGATTTCTATGTTTGCTCAACGTCTTACATCCCAAGCAATGTACAAGTTAATCATTTCTCCTCACCCTCTCTTGTACACCTTACCCAGAAGATGAGCTACATGAGTTTAGATACAAGTGAGGTGGAGCAACATACAATGGAACTGAAGCGAATAGGAACGGTAGTTGTTCTAAGCAAGTGAAGAAAATGAAATGATAGTACAACTTCTCATAGGCTAACATTCATGCTTCAAAGCCTGTGGAAAAAACATTCATGCTCGAAGGCACTAAAATTCATGCTTAATGGCGCAATAATGGTTGTCTAGGTATATCTAACAATTTAAAAAATCCTCTTGCATTTATATTTTGTGATAGATTTGAAAGTGAAAGGTAGGGAACAAAAACATGAAGCATATGCATGTGCTTCAAGGCAACACATTGATTAAAAAAAAGGTCCAAGATTGCACGTAGTGATTTGCACCTGATATTATAAAAAAATTGCTAATAAATTCTAAAATATTTGAAACCTTTGCCAACTAAAAGTACGACAATAATTATAATCCTAGAAAAGATGGTTACCAAAATTTACAACATTTTTATTTCAACTTGCAAAGACACAACCAAAATCTAGAAAATAATAGTTTTTTCTGGAACTAGGCCATCCGATAATTTGTTCAAATACTTGAAAATAAGTAGCATACCATATTTTTAGTAAGAACGATTAGTTATATTGCAGGTCCAAACATCAAGGTGACGGTTGGGGACATTGCTAATAAAGTACGTGCTATTGTGTACACAAAATTAGTATTTAATAACGATTCATACTTCAATTTTCACTCTTTGCGCTTATCATGGTAAGTCAGTAACAAGATAATGCTACTATTATTTGCCAATATGGAGGTTAATGGGGGAAATATAAGTACCAAACATCACAAGAAGAAAACCATAGATATATAAGTACATAGATCCAAAATTCAACCAACACAAGGAAGAGCAACTACCCTAAGGAAAGCCGCCAAAGCATTCGTTCAACAGATATGAGAAAGCCGGTGGTAGAAGAAAAGCAAATAACAAAACACGAAAAAGAGACAACATATACATAAATTAGCTAGAGTTTTCACCCTTAAGCATATATAATGTAATATATTGCATGAAGAAAAATGAGCATGATGTGGCAGGATGCAAACATATAAAACTTCCAATGAGAAATACACAAAACAATTGATACATTCACCAAAAGGGAGAAACTGCAATAAAGGATAGGAGAGCAAATAAATAAAAATGCACCAAAACTCCCCTTCTACACAATGGAGAAGAGCTAATGGTGGCAACACAAGAAAATACCAAAATAAGTGGAAAAAAATGACCAAAATATAGTAGATATCATAAATTCCTAGCACATTTGCTATATCTTATTGTGGAAGGAAATTGGGTTTACTCACAAATTCTGAACATAAATCAACAAGATAAAAATGTGCAAAAATTATAATAGGAAACAATGAATACAATTAATTTATAAAAAATGAATACAATTAATTTATAAAAAGATAATGAAGGCTAAAAAAGTAACATATACCTTTTCCTTATGCATCATAACGTAATGTAGATGCAAACGAGGCTACTTAAGCATCGACTTGTATGCACTCGGGGTCTTAGGTGCATTTATTGTCTAGGTGTCTAGTTCACTCATGAAAAAAATCTAAAATTATTTGACACATTCACATAAATATTTATCTATAATGCTATACAATTTTAGGTTAAAAATTCAACCCACACGTCAAGAAACAAAAAACACAAATTTTGTTGTGAATGGTATTAAATAGCAATGGAACACTATTTATTTTAAATTTCTACTATTCATAGCTGAATTTATCTATTTTCTTTCTTGATGTGTGGATCGATTTGAATTTGATTTTTTGTATCATGGTGAATGCATGTTGTGTGAATCTTGTAAAAAAAAACTTAAATTTTTTTATAACATTTCTAATGATAAACTAGAGGTCTAAGTACAGAAGTGCATTGAAGATCCATACTACACCTAAGTCGTCCCACTTACTCAGCATGAATCGTCGAGATACAGACGTGCAAAGTTTTTAGCCAGACACACGGAACAATTGTTTCTCACGGAAAGGAAATACACAACAAACGCTAGAGGGTGCAAGCTAAGAAAATAAAATCGTGAGAGGAAACAAATCCAAGGTCTCTTTCGCACATCTTAGATGACCTGTGGCGGCAAGGAAAGCAAATAACCAAAAATTGGAGGAAAATAAAAGAAAACAAACAAAACAGCACCAATCAAAACAGGGGAGCAAATCCCGAAATGGAAGCAGGAAAAGATTTGAAAAAAACGTCCGAGGAGACGCGTCAGTTAATCCATCTCCCCTCCCTCCCTTCCTTTTCTATCCTGCCCCGTGAATCCGCACCCCCAAGTCCAGCCCTCTCCCGTGCTCCACTGGCGCTCTTCTGGAACCCTCATCACCTCCTCCTCCTAATCCCATACCAAATTCTCTCTTCGTCTTAATCCAAATCACTCGCCTCACTTCCGCAAATCCTGGTTGCTCCTGTTCGATCCAACCTCGTTCGGATTCGTGGCGACTTTGGAGTTCTCCCCGGCCCAATTCGGCCGACGAGCTGTGTGAGAGTTGCTGCCGATTGAGGTGATCTGATCTGGTGGCGTGTCGCGGTCGGGGCGTGGGAGCGGTTCTGGTTTTGGACGCGGCGAGGGCTATGCGGATTGAGGCGTCGCCGAGTTGAGGATGAGGGGTGGGGTTGCTGCTGGTGGTGGTGCGCGTGGCCTGGGTGATGGGATCACCGGAGGGGCGGCTCGTTGAGTTGTTTGGAGCAGTGAAGTCGTGGATGCCTCGTCGGGGCGAGCACTCGCCGCCGCCTGCGGCAAAGGCTGCTGCTGCGCCGGCGGCGGCGCAGCCGCAGCCGCATGACTTGTCGAGGGACTTCTGGATGCCGGACCAGAGTTGCCGGGTGTGCTACGACTGCGACGCGCAGTTCACCATCTTGAATCGGCGTCACCACTGCCGCCACTGCGGCCGCGTGTTCTGCGCCCGGTGCACGGCCAACTCCGTGCCGCGCACGCCGGGGGACGCCGCGCGGGAGGACGGCGAGCGGATCAGGGTCTGCAACTACTGCTTTAAGCGCTGGCTGGAGGAGGAAGCGGCCGCGCGAAGGGCAGTGGCACAGCCGTCGAGCCCGTCGCCATCGTCCGCGAGCGTCGGAGCGACAAGTCGTGCTCGACCGGGCGTAGCAGCGGGGTGACGAACGGCCAGATGTCGCCTTACGCGAATGTCAGCTGCACTGACTTTGCATGTTTGCCGGTCGACGGCGAGGCGGGCGACGGTTCTCCGGAGAAGCAGCATGCTATGATGGAGCCGGCTGGGGTGGTGGACCATGTGGGTTATGTGGATAATCCGTCGGATGCATTCAACTTTTGCCTGAATAGGTATGCCTTTTCAGGCTTCTTGCTTTGTTCGCCGACAAATTAAAATATACCAACTTTATACAGTGTCGTCAACAAAGAAAGATATTTGAATTGGTTGGCCAATTAGTAACCTGAGACCATACGTCTGAAATTCTGATATATGTGTTATTAGATTTGGGTAAAGGTATTGACTATTGAGCAAGAGGCTGCCGTTATATATTTCTTTCTGGATGCTTTAGCAAATCCCAGTACTTTAACTTTTTGGATGTTCTATATTGGAGAGTTTGCGCACTAACAGCGCTTTTGGTACATGCCTAAATGGAGCCTCTGTCTTGTTTGGATAAATACTCGCTCAAATTTTAATCATGGTTGTTTCTTGGCGATACATATGGGGTTTGGTTCATTATAGCGTGCCACCAAGATTGTCTCAATATGTGCCTTCCAGTATTCCTATAAATTAATCATGGTAGGGTGATATAAGCATACAGAAATTCATAAGCTGTTGACTGCTAGTTAACCAACGAAGGGTGACTGGAATTGGTTACATTGTTAATCATCATCATTCCTGGACCAAGTAGAAGACGAGAGGTGCTGATCGATACCACCTTTTGATTACTCCCCTTTATCCTTTTTCGTTCTTGTTGACTTAAACTGTCAACTTGCTCATGCTCCTTTGTGCCAAAGTCAAGATAGTAGCACTGCAGCAAGCAACAATGAAGATGCTTGATATAATCATATCACTTAGTTACTTGATGATAAGCCAGATACGATGATTTACTTGATGATAAGCGCTACAGATCTTGCATCATTCTACTATGTTTCAAGCTCCATTCTCTGGAAAGTACTGCTCAAGAGGAATCAACAACTCAACAAATAAAAGGAAGACTGTATTTCAAAATTGCAAGTTGCATTCCTGTGACTAATTCAACATTGGTTTTGTTCTAGGAGTGATGATGAAGATGATGACTACACAGGTTTTCGCTCTGATTCAAAAGTACACCATCTACAAAACTCCGATGAATACTATGGACCTATGTGTTTTGATGATCAAGTTGTCTGTGGTGATGATGTAAATGAATCTGTATCCCCAAGGAAAGATACAGCGAGCTTAGTTGACTCTGTGGGAATTGATAAGATTGGAGATCATATCATCGATAATAGCGAGGAATGCAATGCTCGATCTTCTTCCTTGTATGGCATGGAAGTGCTAGAGAATGAACCTGTGGACTTTGAAAACAATAGCTCACTTTGGCTACCTCCTGAAGCGAGGATGAAGAGGATGACCATGATGGTGCTCTATATGATGATGATGAGGGGGAGGATGCCACAGGAGAGTGGGGGTATCTGCGCCCAAACAGCTTTGGCAGTGGACATTGTCGAAGTAGAGATAAATCAGCCGAGGAACACAAGAAAGCTATGAAAGACATTGTTGATGGGCATTTTCGGGCATTGGTTGCTCAACTTCTTCAGGCTGAAAACGTACCCTTGGCTGATAAAACTGGCAAAGGGAGTTGGCTTGATATAGTTACTTCTTTGTCTTGGGAAGCCGCGTCTCTTCTGAAACCAGATACCAGCAAAGGAGGACGGATGGACCCTGGTGGCTATGTAAAGGTGAAATGCTTGGCTTGTGGTCGTCCAAGTGACAGGTGAAAACATTCACTCTTCCATGCATCGCATTCACACAGTCTAATGATTTTACATCTATATGTGTTTGGGAAAGTCTAATGATTTACATCTATATGTGTCTGGGTATCCATTTGGCGTATGGTTTATGCAATGCTCAAATGTATATGACACTGGTCTATAATGTGAATGCCATATAGTGCTACTTGTTGGCAACCTTGGCTTTTCAAGTTATAGGACTTCAAATTTCATCTTTCCTTCCTATGCATTTCTTTAGTGCTCCAGGTAAGAACTTATTTGTTTTTGTGTCTTGCCGTAAACTTTTTCATTTCCAGCTTGGTTGTAAGAGGAGTTGTTTGTAAGAAGAATGTTGCTCATCGGCGTATGTCATCAAAGAAAGAAAAGCCACGAATCTTAATTCTTGGCGGTGCACTTGAATATCAGCGTGTCTCGAATTTGCTTTCAAGTTTTGATACTTTACTGCAGCAGGTATTACCCATGAATCTCTTTCATGCATATATTGTGAAATCAAAGTGCATTGACAGGATGGTATAGATTGGGAGTTGCTGATGGTGATGCATTGTCATGCCTTCTTTACTCCAGGAAACAGATTATTTGAAAATGGCAGTTGCAAAGATCAAAGCGCACCAACCAAGTGTTGTATTGGTAGAGAAATCCGTATCTCGTTATGCTCAGGATTTATTTTTGGAGAAAAATATTTCACTTGTTCTGAATATCAAAAGACCACTTTTGGAAAGGATATCCCGTTGCACTGGTGCTCATATAGTTCCCTCAATTGATTATTTGTCATCCAAAAGCTTGGGAATTGTGACTTATTCCATGTGGAGAAGTGTATTGAAGAGCATGGGACTGCTGGAGAAGGTGGGAAGAAAATGCTGAAGACCCTTATGTTTTTTGAAGGCTGCCCAAAGCCCTTGGGTTTTACAGTAAGTGTGTTCAGTTGCTGACCCAGTTATAACACTTGGTCATGTCTAACTATCTCTAATTCTGTAGATCTTGCTAAAAGGAGCTAATGGTGATGAGCTGAAAAAAGTGAAGCATGTTGTGCAATATGGAGTCTTCGCAGCCTATCACTTGGCTCTTGAAACATCTTTTCTTGTGGATGAAGGTGCAACCCTTCCAGAACTCCCTCTCAAGTCACCAATTATTGTTGCTTTGCCAGATAAACCTTCGAGTGCTGATAGATCAATTTCGACAATACCTATTTTACAAATGTCTACTGCTTCATCACCCAACAACAACCTGCAAGGACTTGATATGCAAAACGATGAATTTACATTTAATGGTTTTAGAATAATGGACCAAATGGTAGCAGCATGCTCTCCTGATAACAAAAGCTGTGAAAGATTGGGAGTTGGTTCTACCCAAACGGCATCTGTTCAAATCACTGACCAAAATGGAAACATCGCCTGTTTGCTGGGTATGGTCCCTCGATCATATATTGATCCCTTGGTTCAGCAGTCAAGAATTTCATTTTGTCATTGTCCTGCTTGTACTAGAGATGTTGGTAGCGAAATGAAGTTTGAAGAATTCCAGCCTGAAATCACTAGACATGCACTGGTTAATGACTTTGGTGTATGGCCAGCTCATCCTGCAAATTTGGTATCTGCTGAGGGTGATCTTTCATTTGCCGATAATTCTGAGAATGGTGTCCAGATAGCAGCTAAGCCATATGCTCCTCTCAACTTACAAATTTCTCATGATGACGACAGTTCAAAGGATGGTTCAATTGTAAAAAAGGATGAAGTTCCAGCATCCCCTGCTGAAAACCAGAGTATATTAGTTTCTCTGTCCTCCCGTTGTGTTTGGAAAGAAGCTGTCTGTGAGCGGCCACACCTTCTTCGCATAAAATATTATGGCAACTTCGACAAACCTTTAGGCAGATTTCTGCGTGACCAGCTATTTGATCAGGTTAGACTGAAGTCTTTCAGAAAGTATATTTGTTTCAAAATTTTATATTTTTCTTAACTTGCACATTTTGTTTTAGAGCAATCATTGTCTCTCTTGTGAGTTGCCACCGGAGGCCCATGTTTATTGCTATGTGCACCCCCAAGGAAGCTTAACAATATCAGTGAGGAAACTTATAGTGAAGTTACCTGGTCAACATGATGGTAAAATATGGATGTGGCATAGATGCTTACGCTGTCCTCGCGATAATGGGCTCCCTCCAGCAACTAAAAGAGTAGTGATGTCTGATGCTGCCTGGGGCTTATCTTTTGGTAAATTTTTGGAACTTAGTTTTTCAAATCATGCAGCAGCAAGTAGGGTAGCCAGCTGTGGTCATTCTCTTCACAGGGACTGCCTTCGTTTTTACGGGTATATCTTCATCTCCATTCTACTTTATCAAATTGGTAAATACCGTGCCTTAAATGTTTGTATTTCAGCTTCGGTGAAATGGTTGCTTGCTTCCGATATGCATCAATCAAGGTTCACTCGGTCTATTTGCCACCGCCAAAACTTGATTTCACTTCCCAGCATCAGGAATGGGTAGAGCAAGAAGCAAATGAGGTAGTATGTTTAGTGTTATGAACTCACTTATAAGATACTTTTGTCTGATGCTGATAGTCAATATCTCAGGTGGTTGACTCAGCTGAACTACTGTTCACTGAAGTGCTGAATGCACTCCACCAAATTTCAGAAAGAAGGCCAATTACAGGCTCCTTCGATGGCAACATGAAGATCCTTGAGTTAAGAAGAAACATAATGGAGCTGGAAGATATCCTGCAAACAGAGAAGGCTGATTTCACGGTAAAATTTATTTTACTGTTTTTTTTTCTAGTGTTTTGTTAAGAAGCCATTGTCCCACTTAAGCTCTGTTCAAAAAGGAAAAGTCCACTTAGAGTAGTATTCTGATTATTGGAGCATATACCTTCAGGAGTCATTAAAGAATCTGCTGAAAAAGGAGATCAGAAAGGGGCAGTTATTCATTGATATTCTTGAGGTTAACAAACTAAGGAGGCAGCTACTATTTCTGTGTTACTTGTGGGATCAACGGCTAAGCTTTATAGCAACTTCAGGTGGCAAGTACTGTGATGCTCTAGGAGGTTTACGAGTTGGAAGTAGGAGTTCTGAAATCAACTATAGATCAGTTGATACCAATGCAACCACAAAGTTAGAGAAGAGCTCAAAGGGTACTGAAGTTCTTTCAAATGGTAAGGACGGTTCCTTGAGAGAGAGCTTAATCCCACTTCATGCTGACGATGAGGGGCTCAACCAGCCTGATCAATCTAATGAAACTAGCTCGAGAAATATTGCAGAGTTGAGTGGTGCTGAAGATACAATAGCTAAAATCAATCATGCAAGCAGCGCAGACGTCAAGGATCATCTAGATCATCAAGAATCTAATACCTGTGTTCGTAGGGTTTCTTCTGAAGGTCAGTTCCCAGTAACTACTGATATTTCGGACACACTGGATGCAAAATGGAGAGGTGAGAATGGACCTGCTCCTGATGCAAGCATGGTGAAGCCACTAGCTCTGCTAGAAGGTACAGCTATCAATGTTAAAAATCAAGCTAAGGCAGTACCACGGCATACTTCTGCTTTATCTGTCAGGTCTGGGGGTACAGTAGAAGACTTATTAAGCTGCCTTAAAATGCCATACATGACATTCTATAATTCCTTAAACACAAACTCTGGAACAGCACCAACATTTGGGACCTTGGCTGACTACAATCCTGTATACATTTCATTGTTTCGTGAGTTATCACAGCAAGGTGGAGCAAGACTTTTTCTGCCAACTGGAGCTAATGATGTTGTTATCCCAGTATTTGATGATGAACCAACAAGTATTATTTCTTATGCACTCGTTTCACCTGTGTACCACTTCCAAATGTCAGTTGCCAGCAGCAAAAATAAAGATAGTGCAGATTCCTCACTTTCATTGCCTGTATATGATTCAGGAAATTTTAATCCGTTTCATTTATTTGAGGATTTTGGATCCTCTGATGATTTTGCTTCATCAGTATCTGCAAGTAGAGGGTCCCTTGCTCCTGATCTAGTGCACTATAGAGTTTCTTTTGAAGATGGTGGGCCACTTGGGAAAGTTAAGTATACTGTGACATGCTACTATGCAAAAAGCTTTGAAGCGCTCAGAAGGTCTTGCTGTCCATCAGAGCTTGATTTTTTAAGATCTATCAGCCGATGCAAGAAATGGGGAGCACAAGGTGGCAAAAGCAATGTGTTCTTTGCAAAATCTCTGGATGATAGGTTTATAATAAAGCAGGTCACGAAGACAGAGCTTGAATCATTCCTTAAGTTTGGCCCAGATTATTTTAAGTATTTATCAGAGTCCATAAGCACTGGAAGCCCGACATGCCTAGCAAAGATTTTGGGAATCTATCAGGTATGTTCGTTCGACCTTCTTCAGTCTCCTGTTTATGTTTTGATCTGCAGTGTTTGCACATTAACTCTGAGGAAGAAACTTCATTCATCCATTAATTTAAGAGAAGCTTAATATCATCTGAATAATTGTTGGTTTCTTGTAAGAGAAATAGCAATAGCTGTTAAGTAGAACCTTATTTGGAAACATAGCTGTGGCTATTGTGTGTGACAAATCTTTGGAATGAAGTCAAATAGCGCAGTACTGGAGTTAAGCTGGTAGACATAATAGTTTTTTCTATCCATGCAAGTTATGTGATATGTAGTCTGCAGAGCTAATGATATCCCTTTTTATACATAGATGTGGTCATTTGAACTTTCAGATGAATATATGAGTATTTTTTTTGACAAGAGACAGTAGGGGAGGTCCCTATGGTTTAAATTTTGATGAATAAATGAGAATTTGTGGGAAATCTCATTAAAGTTGTACCATCAATAGATCTGGTGGGTAGGATTATATTCTTTATCCAGTTTTACAATCATACATACACTATGCATACGTGTCATGGTAAATACTCTAAATTGGAAGGGATATAGATATACTATACATGTAAAATCTTTTGTTGCCATTTCCTCCCTCCGTTTCACATTACTGTCGTTTTGGCATTTTGCACTTCCACCAAGACACTTTTTGAAAAGACTGCATTACCCTTCTTCACTAAGTCACTTTATTCTTGGATGGTTTATGTTGCTCTACTCCTTGAAAATAAATGACATTGGAAATAGCCAAAGGGAAGGGTATGCAAAGGAAAAGTTGGTGCTAAGCTACTTCAAAATGGTAGAATAACATGTATTTTGGAACAAAATCTGAAAATTAGAATGCCAAATATTTTGGAACAGAGGGAGTACTGGTTTAAGATATTTCTGCTTTATTTCTTTATTTCTTTATAACTTAAGTATTATTGAGTGCAGGTCTTATTAAATTTTTTATATGGAATTGCACAGTGTGTCTCTCTTTTTAAAATCAAAATTACCCTTTATGGTCTATTTTTGTAAATTATGTTATGTGTGCGCCTGAAATAACTTGATTCGATCTAGCATGTGTTTCGTAAAACATGGCTTGCAACGTACAAGTCAGTGTTTGCAGGAAGTTTTGCAACTTTGGAACTGGACTTCACTCTCAAAAAGCTCTCTTGGATATCTTGAGAGCAATGAGCCAATGATCAACAATTATAGTCATAGGTTTATTATTATTATTATTATTATTATTCACGCCGGGGGTGTGGGGTTGGAACAGGCTTGCTAGGTAGATTATTACTTACACACTTGCTAGTACTAAAAAGGCTATGCTTTTTCTTAGGTTACAATTAAGCATCTGAAGGGTGGGAAGGAATCAAAAATGGATTTACTCGTGATGGAAAATCTTTTATTTGGACGGAATATTACGAGGCTTTATGATCTCAAGGGATCCTCAAGGTCAAGGTATAATGCAGACTCCAGTAACAACAAGGTCCTTCTTGACCAGAACTTAATTGAGGCAATGCCAACGTCACCAATTTTTGTCGGGAACAAGGCAAAGCGGCTTCTGGAAAGAGCTGTTTGGAATGATACTTCTTTTCTAGCAGTAAGTTCTGATGCTGACAATGAGAATTATCTATTGCATGCATGCATTCCTTGTGCTCATAAAGGCTTAAAGAAAATTTGAGACATGTCAGATTTACTTTTTAACTTTAGTTCTTGTTTATTCAATAGTAGGATAACCTTCACCTTAATTTATGGGAAAACCTGTCAGTCATTCCTTTTTTCTTTGGCAAAACTCGTTTCTCGTGAGAGAGACTAAGATTTGTTGTTGTGAGAGACACTAATGTTTAATACAAGTCATAAAATGGCAGATTATGCCTTTCCTTTCCAATACGAGGAGAAATGGAACTTTTACATATTTGTCATTACGAATTGTGTCTTTTTACACATTCCATCAAAGTCCGTTTATTACACTGTTCATGTGTCACTGACATGTAATAAACGAACTCATAATAATACTTTTTAATGGAAAATGTGTAATATTTTTCTAATGTAAAATATGTATCAATTTTATGGACAATGAAATCAGACGGTTTTGTATCTGGTTGCTGAATATTTGCTATTTGCTAGGATGGTGTAAATATGGGAACTTCTTGGATGCTGTACCTAGTGTGTAGCTTATGATCAACCTTCATAACATCATTATACTCGATGTTGACTGTTGACTCTTGAATTATGTTACCGTAACATGGTCCCATAAATGAATTATACTTTTGGATGTTAAGCAAATCACATAGTACTCTCCTTTGTATTGCAGTCTTTCTTGCTTTGTGAATGGTTCATGCCATGAGCAGATTGAATGCAACATGTGAATCCTGACTGAACCTAATGCTTATAAGTCGTTATGTTATTCTTGACTTGGACGTTTGGCTGTAGCACCTGAAGCTAATTTTTGTAAGTTCCCAGACATACAGTGCTAAGTGCATATCCCATTGTTGTAATTAAGGTATTTCTTAAGTTTTCTGGTGTTTTGATTTGGCTTCTGCTGTATTCTTTTCTCTACTCTGTCAGGATTTATTATTAACACCGATACCATTTGTAGCCAGCAGTAGCCAATATCTCTATATACAAGGCATGGACATGAGATGTGGAAATATAATATGGACTAATACCAAACATATATATACATTAACTGGTCCTGATGTAATGGCTTTCTTTCAGGGAATTGATGTAATGGATTATTCCTTACTTGTGGGTGTTGATGAGGAGAAACATGAACTGGTCCTGGGAATAATTGATTTTATGAGGCAGTATACATGGGACAAGCACCTTGAAACATGGGTCAAATCTTCTGGCATTCTTGGTGGGCCTAAGAATGCCTCTCCGACAGTAGTTTCACCAATGCAGTACAAGAAGCGGTTTAGAAAAGCCATGTCTGCTTATTTTATTGTGATCCCTGAGCAATGGATGCCTGCGATAATCAACCCGGACAAATCGTCCGTAAATGTTGGCCAAGATGATTCTCAAAATGCTTCACAAGAGTAATATGATGTCCCCTGCATTATTGACGGACAGAGGGTGCCGGATTTGGTCCTACTCCAATCATGAGAAGTGCTGAACTGATTAACCTGGCTACTCAGGTGGCACTGGAGTGATCTTCAGCTTGGACCGTGTATTCTCCTGTGCTCATCTGCACAGATCCCATTGCACTCACCGTGTTCCATATCATGAATCATTGGATGTGTATATCTTGCAACTGTAATTATTGCTTAGTTCTTTTTCTCTTTCGTCTATATAGTACATATCAGTTTTAAGTGTCATCGCTTCTAGGTAGTTTTCGTTTCATTTTGGCTAGATGTAAAAAGCCAGAAGTGGGACCTTTTCTTTTTGTAAGTGGTCATCGTATATTAAGCTCTGTTATTCTTTTGGGGGGCTATTGCCGTCTGTAATAACAAAATAAATAAAAGTTGAGTTCATGCAGAAGTCCGAATTCCATATTCTTGCGCCAGAAGCACCTGCTAATGCCTGGGAATAAAAAGCAGAGTTTGCCGTTGTCGAGACTTTCTTTTCTCCTAAATTTGCATTAGAGGTTTTAAACTTGTTCTACGTTATAACCTTTCATAAGTTCAGTGGCGGAGAACAAACAGATTTTTTGGTATGGCGAAGTCGATAAGATGGAGCAAAGAGTAAAATGCAAAATCCAAGCAAGCCATACAATAATAACAGTACATGACTCCAAATAGGATCAACATTTATAATCTGTGTACGGACATGTTAACATGAAAGTAGGACACTAAAAATAGTAAGTTACAAGTGTGTCGCCCATGTTGTTCTAGGAGACCTAGTCCATCTGTTGGTTAGGTGACAGAACGACGTCAGCGGGCCGAGTGATACATTATCATCAGGGGGGCGAGTAACACATGATCAGAGTAGTTCGAAGGCCTATCTGTCGCAATACAATTAAACAAACTACATCAAGGTCCAAATATGCTCAAGTTGACGCCTGGACGTAACTAAGGCAATTAGAGAAATTCCAATCTCAGATTTTTGTTTGAAACCAGAGGCAAGTTGCCTAAATCCATTTAATTGAGCGAGTTGTCCAATTAGTTATAGACAAACAGAGCGAATATTAAGATTATAACACATCCAAAACATGGCACTATCGGCCGATCTGGTCACCAATATAGACTCAATAAACATTACTAAGAAGACCCATCCGTTAAGATCGCTCACAAACTTCATCGTCATTGCCCATCGCTCCTAATTTGACGACTTCAACTTCACCGTAGACGTTCACAAATGCACCAATCACTTGAGTCGAGGCCCTAAATCTGGCGCCACCGTGCCACATCCGGTTATTGATCTTTATCCTTCATCGTTGTGAACTTGGGATGATGCATTATCGTGTATCTCAAGTGGGACCAAAACCAGATGAGGACCACAGGGTACACATCTATATGTGGCCTCCGAGCTTACCAAGAACAAACCAACTTCTTTACTTACAACTTTCCAGAATTGCCGTTGATTCGTACGTGATAATTTCCAAATCCCAATTTTGCATTACCAATGAAGGTAGGAAGCAAGAAATAAGAAACTTCCGCTCCGTTAAACCCTGAAACCTAATTCAACTCGAGGACGCGCCGTCTCCTACTACTACGAATACGCCATGGCAACCTGCACGCGCGAGGAAACGACAGGAAGACGAGGCGTGGTGCCGATGGCGGCATAGGCGGGCGGCGGCAAGGTGGGCAGGGCGGCGGACTGCTGCAAGAAGACGCCGTGGACGCAGGAGGAGGACGAGGCGCTGTGGCGTGGGATGCGTGAGCACGGGCCGAAGAACTAGGACGCCATCGCGCGCGCGCTGCCCCGGCGCGCCTCCAAGTCGTGCCGGCTGTGGTGGTGCCAGCACCTGGCGCCGGAGCTGGACAGCCGGCCCTTCACGCCCCAGGAGGACGAGGAGATCATCAGGAAGCAGCGGGAGTTCGGCAACAAGTGGGCCACCATCGCGCGGCACCTCAGAGGACGCTCCGACAACGCCGTCAAGAACCGGTGGAACTCCGCGGTGCGCAAGCAGCAGGGCCCCTCCCTGGAGGACGTCGCCGCCGATGACCAGGCCGTCCCGATGTGGCGGAGGAGGGTGACGTGGCAACCGGCCTGACGCTGGGGCTGCGGGGGCTGAGCGAGGCGGACGCAGCGGACCTGGCGCTGAGCCTCTGGCCCGTGCGTGCGCCCGTGTAATTAAGCCGGCGAAGTCATGGAGCCGTGGCTACCTTTTTGCGTCGTGGCGTGGACGGACGGGTTCCGCGAGATCGATCGTTTCGTCGCCGGGCGGAGCGCGGATGCGTGCATGGCCGCATGACGTGAAATTTTGTACTAGTACTAGCGTGGGATCAATCGTCGGTAGATTATTTTTCTTCTGAAAAATTCAGGGCTTTTGGGGGATTGGGTGCATTACTAATTTCTGATTTGGTATATATCGGTCTTCTTATATAAATCATATCAACCGTCCATCTTCCAGAGCAGGGAGCAGCCGTCGTGCTGTGGCAGCGAGAGGCCGGCCCTAAGACCAGTGATCAGCCCTATTTGGCCCAATGAACCTCCAAAGATGGGTCATCAAGCCCGTGTACACTGGGTCACATAAGGCTCGGCCTTCATCATCTCTTTCTCATAGAAAAAGAAAAAAAGAAAAGAAAAACTCAGTCTCAGCAGTTGTCCTCTTGGCCTTCTGCCCTTCTTCTTCCTCCACTTCCCTCCACTTCGACGCGAGCCTCTCCGAGGACGTCCCATGGCTACGACGCCGGCGACCCTGCCCAAGTCGGGAGCCATCTCCAAGGGCTACAACTTCTCGTACGCCTGGGAGAAGGTCGGTCCCCGCCTCCGCGGCCCCCCTCTCGTCGGGTGGATGCGATCAACTGTTTGGTGGATCTGACTGATCTGAGGCCTCATTTTTTTCGCTTTCCCTGTTGCAGAACGCGCCGCTCACAGAGCAGCAGAATGCCGCGATCTCCGCGCTCTCGCACGCCGTGGCCGAGCGGCCGTTCCCGGCCAATCTGGTGAGGCCCCGCATCTCACAATTTTCATTTATGCTACGCGTCGATGCTTGAGATGGCAAACGTTTTGTGATCTCATCTGTGGCACTGTAATTTGGTTTAGTTTGTCCCGTGCTATGCTTGGGCTGTACTGGGGCCCTGTTAATTTATTTTTTGTTTGAAGGATCGGAGATATTTCATTAGCAGTAATAGAGCGTACAGCCGTGGTGAATTTATAATTTTCTTTTTTGCGATTGTTATAACATTTTTAGCTCGCGCCCCTCAGTCTAACTAGTATCAGATTTAGGAAAATTGGTTTTTAAGTCCTGCCTTTGGCATCAGGGTGTAATTTCATTTTATGGCTGCTTGTAACTCCTTTCCCCCCTTTTGGGTTTATATTAGCAGTGGATACATTGCATTGGCACCGGAGTTTGTTTAAAATGCTTTCTGGGTGTTATATCAGGAAGATGGAGGTACAGCCGTGCCAGAAAAAGAGTCTGATTTGGAGGAGGCGGGTGCAATGGATGCAGTCTTGGTGAATACACATCAGGTTAGTTTTGTTGAAGTACCACTTGTTCTTTATATTGATTGATTTCCTCAAAAAAAAATTATATTGATGGATTAGAATTTTTAAATCACATTTGTTCCTTTTCCTTATGTTTTATGTTTAGCCTTAAGATGTTTAAGGATAAAAGGTAAAATATTTCTGCTGATTGAGCTAATACTTTTGTTGCCACCTGTAGTTCTACAAATGGTTTGCTGAACTGGAAACAGCTATGAAGTCTGAGGTTTGTGCATATTCTGTTCTTCAGCTACTAATGGACAACTTATGATGACACATTGAGTTTTATCTCTATTTTTTTGACAGACAGAGGAAAAGTACCGTCTTTATGAGAGTACATTAGAGGAACGTGTTAACACATGTGATGGTATCCTTCAACAAGTAGGCTTATGAACCCTTCTGTTGGTTTATGTTGAAGAAATTTTGTAAGGAATATATGCATTCTTTTCCTTTCAGTTTAACCTTAAGTACCTCCATTCAGGTGGATGACACACTGAACTTATTTGAAGAACTACAATCCTTGCACTCAAGTGTCGCCATAAAGACAAAAACTCTGCATGATGCTTGTGACCAACTTGTATGCTCCTATTACTCATTCTTGTGATTACTATTTGACTTCCACTAGAAAGAACCTTTAATTCATTATGTGATTACTCTTGATATACAGTTTCTGTATGGATCCTTATCAAATATTTTGCATAAAATTATGCAATGAAGATAAACGATCATGTTATTTAATTACGTTGGTAAGGAAAGCATAGAGAATCAATCCAAATTATGCTATCGGCAAATTCCACTAGGAAGGCCTAGGTTTCTGACACTTGCTGGACAGTTTAGAAAACAAATACTATAATGATGATGTCACATTATCATTTGTTTTTTGTGACTTTATTATCAATTTATCATCTAGAAAACATGCTTCATTTCACGTACTTGATGTAGGCGTAACTTTCATTTTTAACTTTCTTGTTGTTTTATGTGTTATTTCTACTAGCTAAATACCCGTGCATTGCTACGGATAAACAAATTAGATTACTGAGCATGTCGAATTATTAATGTCACGCTCCATGCCACTTCCTCGGTTTCATCTCATTTTAACTCTTGGTTGAGCTTCGGCTCAGGTAGAATTGGGAGTTATTTGTGGGGAGTAGCACTTAGGGTGAATTTGAAATTTGAAATTTAGAATCGGTGGATGAGGAGGACATTATTGAGGTTTCGATATGGTCATATAGTTTTTGCTAAAATTTCAAAGTGGTCTCATAGTAAGAGGGGAAAAAAAATGTACGAACCACCGCCACTGATTGAAACTTTTGTAGGAGTAAAGAATAGTATACTAGGGTTCTAAAAGCTTATTTGTATTGTAACTTTACAATCTTGCATGCTAGTGCCTCTTCTGATTTTTGTTTTCTAATGCTTATGCAGTTGGTGGAGAAACAAAGGCTCATTGAGTTCGCCGAAGCACTTCGAAGTAGGTTAAACTACTTTGATGAATTGGAAAATGTAATGTTTGGCATCCCTAGTCCGTCTCTTGAAAATAAGTTTTTATTAGACTTCATTAAAATATTTGGTCGAACAAATGTATTTTCAACAATTTCTTCAGTTCACACAGGAGCACCACCCTTAACCAAACATACTGGATTCTGTAATACTCTAATTCTGAAATTGAACTAATGAACTTAAGTGAAAGCTTACATCATCAATAGACTTTCTGAAGTTTCTGCTAGTGTTTGCATCCTTGCTCTTTCAGATCTAGAACATTTTTGGTTACTGACCACACGTCGCCACTAACCAAGCATTTTCCAATTTATTGAAATACTGACATTCAGGCATTACTGTAAATCTGTAACGTGATGGCACGTGAACATGTTCTAATCAAGTTCCATTTCTGTCTCCAAAGAGTTGCTTCATATGGTCTGAATACCTATTTCCACCTTTCAGGCATCTACTAGCTTTTATTCTCAGACTATGAACATCGGAAATGAACAGTTTCTCCCACTGTTGAAACGGCTTGATGATTGTATCTCGTAAGCAGCTGTTGCATAATAATGATCTGTGTCTAGTACTCTGTGTTGAGATTTATGGGGCTCAATTAGTATCCTCTTTTGGTGGCTATAGATACGTTGAAAATAATCCACAATATGCTGAATCTGCTGTTTACTTGGTCAAGTTTCGCCAACTTCAGGTAAAGGACTACTTGCGAGGCAAACTAAGTTTATAGCCATAACGAATAAGAGCACTAACCTGATGATTATCTGCTTCTTGTATTGCAGTCTCGTGCATTAGGTATGATTCGGTCACATGTCCTGTCAACACTGAAAGCCGCTTCATCCCAGGTGATCCTCAGTTGCATTTAGTAGGTAAAAGTGATGTAACTAATAGTTACTCGATAATAGCTTTACTTGTTTGCAGGTTCAAGCTGCAATTCGAGGCAGTGGTTCTGGTAAAAATGCTGTTACAGAGGGTGTTGAAGCATCTCTTATCTATGTTCGTTTCAAGGCAGCAGCTGGAGAGGTATACTGTTTCATTAAATGATTTATAGTTTTTTCAACACATTTATAGTTTATGAAAAGCGTAAACCAGTTGTAGATACTTGCTGTTATATCAAGCAAGCTCTGGTAGTATCTCAGTTGTAATTCTGTTGCCTTTGTCCAGCTAAAACCGATCTTTGATGAGATTGAAAGTAGATCTTCCAAGAAAGAATACGCACAGATTCTTTCAGAATGTCACAGTTTATTTTGTGAGCAGAGGCTGTACTTGGTAAGTTAAAATGATGATTCTTTGCACTCTGTTTTGACCTTAACGTGATTATTTCCTATCACTTCCGATATTACTACTAGATACGAGGCATGGTGCAGCAACGCATTTCTGAGTTTGCTAGAAAAGAGGCCTTACCTTCTTTAACAAGGTCTGGATGTGCCTATTTGATGGAGGTAACTAATTTGCTAATCATCCTATTTAGATTTCATTTATTTAGCAAAATATTCTTTGTTCTTGTTTATGTTTAAAAAGTTACAACTTACAGTTATATGTAATAGCATACTGAAAAGTGAAAAGTAGAGGAGCATCACGCTTTGTATATTCAGTGGCCTAATATTATGTGTGTTCACATATGAAATGTGTTACATGCTAAGTAGTTCCGCTAACTGTGCAATGTGCGTGCTGATTATCATGCACTTATATTTTATCCAAGCTTATGTCATGCTTGTGGTTTGATTTGTTTGCATTGTTGTAATTCTTGTATATTTTTGGCTGCTAAAAATGTTTTACTAGTTTTCCTGTTGCTTTTCAGGCATGCCAGTTTGAGCACCAGCTTTTTGCTCACTTCTTCCCAGCATCTGCATCAGATGTTTCAAGTATGGCTCCTTTAATGGATCCATTGTAAGCTTGTTTTATCCCCTCTTGGTTCTGTTACTGCAATTATGTGCATGCTGGCAATCTTACAAGATCTTACAAGTTACACGTGATTTATTTGTGCAATTCACCAAACTTAACTTGATAATCATAAAGTTAGTTTGACAAACCAACAAGGCAACAGCCAAGTTAGTTTTACTGCAATGTTGGACGATGCCAGGAGGTATTGCTTTGCGTGTTAGCAGCTTAGCAGTGAGCATGTAGCAAGTCTTATTTAGGTTCAGGTTGACATGTAAAATAAAGTGTAGTAGTTAGCATAAATAAGTTTATAAGTTATTGAGGCTTGTTCCTTTGGGAGCTTCATTGAAAATTTTGACCTATCATTGGCTGTTGATCTGGTCTTCAATTTGATACTTTTTTACACCTTCAGGAGTCTAATGTGCATATGCAGGTTATTTGTTTCTGCATAGCAAATTACTTATAATTTTGTCAGTGAAGAGTTCATCACAGGCTTATATAATAAATGTAGGATTTTTAGGAAATATAATTTTTCTTATATCTTCAAATATAAGCCAAAAAAAGGTAACTTGCTATTATTGCACTAGTCAAGTGTAATCTAACACTTTGAAGTTTCTATGTTAAACATTTTACTGAACTTGTTTCATGAACCTGGAGAAAAAGAGAGAGAAGTTCCTATGTTAAACAGGAGAAAAAGGGAATTATCTTATATGTCTGTCTTTTATATATACAGAAAAATATCAACTGGATAAATTTTAAGTTCCATCAGATTATAACTCATCTGAATATCTTAAAACTTGGAAAAAGTGCATTTGGTTGTTGAACCATGAGGAATACAAATCATTTGGCGAAGTTCTGTGACACCCTTGAGTTATGTGGGCTCATGATTCCACTTTTCAACCCTGTACAGTAGCAAAAGTTCACTTTTCAACCCTGAACTCTAAAACCGTTTGAATTGCAACCTTGGACTATGAAACTAGTTCATTTTACACGCCTTGATTGGTTTCACGTATGGTTTTAGCTGACATGGGCGCCATGTGTGTGGTTTTTGTTAACATGGCACTTATGGGGACAATTTTACTCACCTCCTAGTCATAAGGAAACTTAGCAAAATCAGAAAAAGACCATAGAAAAATAATAGGAAAATTACAAATAATCAGAAAATTTAGAAAATCAGGGAAAGAAACAAAAAGTTTGGGGAAAAATTTGGTAAAACATCTGGTAACACAATTTTTTTTAGAAAACATTCATGAATTATTGGATATAATGGGAGGGTAGATGAATTAAGTGAATTGCACCAAACCCTGGGCATAATATTTAGTTGTGATGTTTTGAACTATTTGTGCTTTTCTTGATTTTTCTCTAAATTTTCCATTTTTGTGTATTGTCTGATTCTTAATCTGAATTTTCTGTTTTTCCTAAGTTTGCATGATGAGTAGGAGAGGAGTAAAATTGTCTACGTAGGCACCACATCAGCAAAGCCACACACTTGGTGTACAAGTAGCCAAAACCACCTGCAAAACGGCCGAGGGGGTGTAAATTGAACGGTTTTCATAGTTCAGGGTTGTAAGTCAAACGGTTTTAGAGTTCAGGGTTGACAAGAAGTTTCTTTAGAGTATAGGGTTGAAAGTAGACCTTTTTCTTAGTTGTATCAAAACTAAACTCATGAGATGTCTTGTGTAGTGTGTTTGCATACTTCTTTTATGAGAACAGTAGGGGAGATCCCTACTGAAAATATATTAATAATAATGAAAATGGGTTGCAAAGTATAGTACAAGAAAAGGATCCACAGGATCTAAAAATTGTGCGCAGGCCCTAACCAGCATAATCTGAGAGAACAAATACTCTCCTCTGCCTTCTTGGATGATCTTTCAGTGCATAAAAGAACTGCCACATAGGTCTTGAAAGCAGATACTCAACTGTTATAAACTCAACTTTAGTGTGCATAGTTGCTGCATACTTGTTATGGACTCAACTGTTTCAAGTAAGATGTTAACTTAATTGTTTTTTTATTCAGGTGCACACACTTGTATGATACTCTGAGGCCTAGACTGATATATGAAGGAAACATTGATTCTCTCTGTGAACTCGTTGACATTCTGAAGGTTGAAGTGCTGGGAGAACAACTGAATAGGCGTGGTGAATCAGTTACTGGGCTCCGTCCAATATTGCAAAGGATACTTGCAGATGTTCATGAGCGGTTAGCATTTTGTGCTCGGACTCATATCCGTGAGGAGGTAATATTTCAAATATGTCTTTCTTTGATGGGTGACTTTCTGTTCTTTCAGCGAGCATGTTGTTATTTTAGTGCCTAGCACATATTTCCATCATTTGTTTTCACATGTATTGCGAGCATTGATCCTTAAGTGCTCTGGCTGCCATCTGGACTTATGTTGAGTATTGTAGAACCTGCAATGCCGTGAGTGAAAACTTGATAATTAAAATTGCTGCTTTAAATAACACAATAGTCATTTGAACTGCTTGGTGTCCATTTTGGTCATCTGTATGAACATGAGTACGCACATGGGAGCCTCTGCATGCGTTGCGTGGGTAACAGTGAGGGAAATGGGTGGTTTTTGGATTGTTTTAAAATGTAAAGAAGACATTTATGTTGATTCTGTTAATCTCCAGACAATGAGCAATTGTTAGCATATTGACGGCTGTTTAAAAACTTGAGAGTTGTACTCGAAACCTCCCTGATTAACATATTGGCAGCTTAAACCCTATCGTAATTAGAACCCCATGATTCCTCTGCAGTTTACCTAACTGGCTTCTGTACAAGCGTGAGACCCCCAAAAAAGCCAAACTGGATATGATGCTGACTGTTAATGCTGATTCAAAGGGTTAAAAGGTGATCTTCCAAGATTAAAGTGGAAGAAACTTGATCATCAGATCTGAGTTTTGAGGATAGCACTCTTGTATTACTTTCATTTGAACCTTATGCCATGTTTGCATTTTTTGTTTATTGTCCCTATCAAATAGTTACTTCATTCCATTGTTTAAAGCAAGTATAAGTTTTTTTCAGTAGTTGAAGCAGCTGTTGTCTAACTTACTGCAACCGTTTTGCTTAATCTTTACCATCTAACTTTTTTTCAGATTGCAAACTTCCGCCCTTCTGATGAAGATCTGGATTATCCTGGAAAACTTGAGAGATCCGTAGATACAACTTCAAGTGCTAACGTTAGTTTTCTTCTTATTGCAACAAAAAAAATGGTTATTTCCTATACATTGAATAAGATCCTTTACTAGAATTTGGCTGTCTAATAGTCATGCTTGCAAGTTCTTATACACAGATGTGCGTGCAAGTTTATGAGTAGATTTTGTACTTTCTTCTCTCCCTCCCAGTTCTTATGTATGCCAGTATTGCCTTTTTGCATGATAGCTGGATCTGATGTCAAGAAAGCAAATGGTGCTTCTAACTGAATCAAGTTAATAACGAACATGAGAAACATCTAATCTAGTTGAGAACGGATAATGAATTTTGTTGCATATGTTTCAACCTGTAGGTTAGTGACAAGTCAGACATATATGTGACATGGTACAGACCATTGGAGAAAACAGTGTCGTGCCTATCAAAGCTATATCACTGTTTAGAATCTTCCGTTTTTACTGGATTAGCCCAGGTATCGTACTTCTCAAAGCTTACGATAATTTCTCTTGTTAATTCTTTTTTTTTCCTGCTTGATGCCCTGGTCATTCAACTTCACATATCACATATATGTCACAGGAAGCTGTAGAAGTTTGCTCAACATCTCTTCAGGTCCCTTCTTCTTTTCTTATTGTCCATGAGATCTAAGAAACGTGCTATTTGCAGTTTCTGTACTATACCACATTGTTTGTTATTCTGAGCAAACAAACTGTTGATCCTGTGAACAGAATGCAAGCAAGGTCATTACAAAAAGAGTGACCCCAATGGATGGTCAGCTTTTCCTAATTAAGCACCTGCTCATTTTAAGGGAACAGGTGGCCACCAACTATCTAGTATCTCATATTGAAATTTCGTTGCATACATTAATCCATCTGGCAACTCATATAGTGATTACATGTTTACAGATTGCGCCATTTGATATTGAGTTCTCTGTCACGCATAAGGAGCTGGATTTCTCCCATTTGCTGGTATGTGCAACTTTATCCTTTGCATATGAAGTATTGATTGTTTATTCTGTATGCATATTCATGCGAACATTTTGTCTTGAAGCCTGATTTTCTCGATTACATTTGCTTTCATTATATATATTTGCTGATGCTTATTTTCCACAACTGTTTCACATGTTTACTTTTTATTTTATTTTATGCTAACCAAGTATGCATGATACGATATTTTTAACTCTAATGTCAAAACTAAACTTTTACTATATGAAATGAAAAAGTTGGTGTGTTTGATAGCTCTCATCGGCATGCAATCAGACTTCTAATTGGCTATCTGTTACATGAAACGATCAAACAAATTAGCTGCTATGTCTAATTCCTTTATTTGATATTGTGGTAAGACCATAAGAGTTATACCAACCAGGTGGCTCGAGTTGGCGGGCAAATTTTATTAATATTTTCGTGCACCCTGGTGACATATGGTCTTGTTTCCATTTGTTGTCCGCTCCAGTGGAATGGAATATTGGGAAAGATATTTTTTTCCTTGTTGCTTCCATTGGTAGTAGATTACAAATTAGGAGGAATTAGACTCGCGTTGGTCAGCAGAATTCAGACAAAGTTGCTGCCTGTAGAATATAAATGATTTGTTGGCAACACCAATTAAGATGCATCTATACCCTCGCCTTTTTAGAGAAACCTTAAACCCTATGTTTTCCAAATCTATTCTGCACTTCTGCTTTCTCTTCCATGTAACTTGTAGTGAAGCTCAAGTTGTCTTGTTTCTTGAATCCTGATTAACCTTTTGGACATTCTAATATTACTTTGATTTAATTATGTGATTTCCGCAGGTCCAAAGCTTTTCTTGTTATCATTTAGTTGTCCTTGGGCTCTATCATACAAATGTTAAATATCATGTGAATGTATCATATCTGATTGATAACTAGAGCACATCACATGTTGCTTTTACAGGATCACTTAAGAAGGATTCTCAGGGGCCAGGTCTCATTATTTGATTGGTCAAGGTCAACATCACTTGCTAGGACCTTTTCTCCCCGTGTTCTGGAGAACCAAATTGATGCCAGAAAAGTAAGTAGCTTAAACTCTGGATTTTACCTTTTGACATAAAAGTTTAAGATGTTTTTGTTAATTTCTCAGTTGCTTCTAGAAAGTTGGCATTCCACATTGTGAAAATTGAAAATAAAGGCGGAGATGCGCATGCACTTGTGCATATGCCGGACCTTGCATGTGCTGATGTGCAAGTGCAACTTGACATGTCCTGAAGTTGTTAAGACTTGCTAAACAATGTCTAAAATAGGGCAACACTGGATACTCCACCATGATTGTTTTACCATTGACTAGTTGCTCACATCCTCTTTCAATTTTCTTGATTTCAGGAACTGGAGAAAAGCCTTAAATCTAGTTGTGAAGAGTTTATAATGTCCATCACCAAATTAGTAGTGGACCCAATGCTTTCTTTTGTTACTAAGGTATGGTTAATTGAAACTTAGCCCCTTTCAAGTGACAAAAAGGTCATGCGTTGTGGCTTTGCATTTTATTTTGCTGTAAGCAAAAAGTTCACTTTGCTCCCTAGAAGTATCACCGTATCCCGAATAATACCCAAAAGTTTTGTTTTGTCTATTTAACCCCCTAAAGTTGGGTCACAAAACTGGATTACATGGACGCCATGTGGGCAATACTATATGAAGTGGCCGCCATGTGGGCAAAACCAGCGTCGGGGAGTGTAGTGGCCTGGTATTACAACTTTAGGGGGTTAAATAAACAAAATGGTACATTTGGGTGTTACATGGACATTGGAGATACTTCAGGGGAGTAGTGGACTTTTTCCTTGCTGTAATAACTATAAGGAAAAAGTGTGTTTATCACCCCTCAGCTATTGGTTGAGTGCATATTACACCCGTGAACTTTAAAACCAGACAAATCTAATCCTCAACTTTTAAAACCGGGTATAATACCCCCCCTTACACTATTCCAAAGTGGTTTTAGATGATGTGACGCCTACGTGTTAGCCACACACATCACCTCTATGACAAGTCATGAAATAATAAAGTTAAGAAATATCATGAAATTTTGAGGAAAATTAATCATTTTTTATTTTAAAAATCCAAAATATTCAAAATAAAAACCTGACCATTTTTTTTTCGAAAACTTCAAGAAAATTTGGAAGCAGTTGGGTAAAAGGAGTTGAGAGGAAGTTTTCAAAATGTCTCAAAATTCAAAATTTTCAAAAACAAAATTTATGTCTTTTCAATTTTCGGAATTCATTTGTAAATTTTGAATTTTGAAAGAATCTGATATTTTCTTTTCTACCTCTTTGCATGACTTGGAGGTGATGTGGATGACATGTATGCACCACATTATCTAAAACTGTTTTGAAATAGTCAAAACTGTTTTGGAATGGTGTGAGGGTGGTATTCTATTTGGTTTTGAAAGTAAAGGGTTAGATCTGTCCGGTACTAGAGTTCACCGGCATAATGTGCACTCAACTAATAGTTTAGGGGTGAAAAATACACTTTTTCCTAACTAATAACTGTATTTGTTCTGAAACGTTGTTATTTTGTGCTGTGAGTTGTGACTATCCCAATCCTAGTATTAAATAGGCCATCATTTTATAGTTTATGCCAAGCAGTAAAGCCAGGATGCGAGATGTATAGCCACATTCTACTAGAAAAATCAATGTTATAGTGTGTCAGTGTTGTAGGCCATACTCTGATGTGGATTGTAACATGATCCACTCATTGTCTGGCAGGTAACTGCTGTCAAAGCTGCACTCTCCTCAGGCAGCCAGGGTCAGAAGTTGGATTCTGTTCTAGCAAAACCCCTTAAGACACAAGCATTTGCCTCGCCTGATAAAGTTGCTGAGCTGGTTCAAAAGGTATATGTCATATTGTCAATGTGATGCAAGTTACTACTGTGCTGCTTTTCCATATGTTCTATGTAAAAATTCCTTCTGCCTGAAGCAGGTTGGGACTGCTATTCAACAAGATCTGCCCAACGTAATGAACAAGATGAGGTTGTATTTGCAAAATCCATCGACACGATTGATTTTATTCAAACCCATCAAGTAAGGATCTACGTCCCACATCACCCGTCAAGAATACCCTGGCATTATTTATTCAATGCAATAATAATGCTTTATTTGGCCAAAAGTCAGCGACCAGCATTAGTTTTTGCCATAATAAATCATATACATATATTTCATAGAAATTCTAACTCCTGAACCATATAGTATATTTGTATATTTAATCAGTCCTGGTCTGGAAATGTGGCCATGAGCTGTAAGCGTGTAACCAGTTGGTTACTTGCTACTCGTTTCTATCCTGTGGCGCCATTCTGGGTGTATATACAAGCTATATCTGTCCATAGCTGGAGCTCTTGAAGCATGGAACTACTACAGAAAAACATTTTTTTTCTGAAGTCCCTAGTAGTTCAGCAGATTTTTACCTAATATTCCACTATTTTCACAAATCAATGCACGTCCGTACTCATTGTCAATCATGGTACTGTTTACATTTGTGCATCATCCAGACTTTTTTGACCGCAGTCCCTTGATTAATTTGGAATGTGCTACGCTGCAGCAGCTAACTTTTGTTCTTAAGTGAATACAAAACTAGCATTTATTCCCAAAATTGTTTAACTATGTAATTCTAACATGTATGCCAACAATATGATTATAAACTGGAGAAGAGGGTCAAGCACTTCATGTACTACTAAAACTTTTTCTTTCCTGTGTATTTGTTCTTATTCCTTTCTTCTTTGTTCTAGGACAAATATAGTTGAGGCTCATATACAACTACAATCCCTTTTGAAGTCAGAGTACTCAGCTGACGAAATTCAATCTATTGGTATGCTGTCTATATCTGATCTGCAGTCTCAGCTCGACAGTCTTCTGTAGCCGTTTTATTATTGTAACGATGTGCTCTGAAGTCTCAGAAGTTCACTCGATTGTTCTACTAGTGTTGTTATTTTTCCTTCTTTACAATGAAAAATGTAACTACGCTTCAATATGACATGGACCATGGTGGATGGCTAATACAAGGTGTTGATGTGTTATCATACCAAAACTGCGAGGAATACCAGAACCATTCCGCTGTGCCTGTACTCCCATACCAACCGGAACCTTTTTTCAGGGCATAAATTTTAGGCGCTCGTAGTCTTAGCTTACCTGCACAATTTTTGAGTTACTACGTTCATACTTTTGCCCTCTCTGGAGGATGGCATTATTCCCTTGTTGAGTTCAGTGCGCACCGAGGACGAATACTATGCTGGATATGACGTTCCTACTGTGGCAGCATGATGGATCCGTCCACCTTCCATGCAGGTTTGTGGCATGTGACTGTTCTTTGCCCTTTTGATAATCGATGACATGACACCTGAGATTGTTCTGTCTGGTGAGCTACCGATCGACGAGCATCGCAAACGAAATATCTATCGGTCGGCGCCGATGCGAGCGAGCACTCGCACGTTGCTCCGCATGGGAGCAGATCGAGCACGATAATCTTATCACTGCAGCGGCACAGGCTCGGCCGATCTCAAGCCGTCCCGATCTTGTCGCAATCCACGCTCACTTTCTAGTCTAGATAGGCTGGCTGGCTTGCTCTTGCTCCCCTCCTGCTGCTGTCAACCGAGCTGGCCGAGGGTGAAGAAATTGAACGCATTACACAGCTTCGACATATCAGCATTCATGTGCCATCCAATCACGTCTATCCACCGCGACTCTGGATGGGACAGCTCGGGGAAAAAATGCTACTAAGGAACACAACAAGTTCCTACAGATCGACGTGTCTGGAACGCAGCAACTTGAAAGAAAACAGTTCAATTTGGGGCAATGTGCTCCGTCCCAAACGGGGCGCAGGAAGGCCTTCTATCCGACCTCTGGCGCCACATTTCAGCTCCTCTTCGGCAGCGGAGTATACATGCTTGGCTCGTACGTGTAGCAGCCATTTTAGGTAGGGATATAGCCCGATTACGATGGATTAGACGTGGCATGGCGTGGCGTGGCTTGGCTTATGTGGTTTGCATTCGTACTTGGCTAGCACGGTTAATATTTCCGGCGGGGACGGAGTGACAAGGTGAGCGTATGCCGAGCTTTTTTTAAATAATATTTTTTTCAGAAATTTCAGAAATAATACCGCATATGAAATTTTTTCAAAAATGACCTCAATCACCACGGGCCAAGGCGGTAGGGTCTAATCGCCATGACCCGTGGCGATTTCTCCCTAACCGCCACGGGCGGCGGCGATTTCTGGCTACCGCCGCGGACCATTACGGCATTAAATCCTATCGCCATGCTTGCTGGCGATAACGGTCCAACCGCCACCAGTCGTGGCGATTGGAAGTTAATTCCGCGCGGAAACCGGCAACCGCCACGCCACCTAGCACAATCGCCACGACCCGTGGCGATTACGGGGAAATCGTCATGAGTGGTGGCGATAAGCCTCGGGCCTATAAGCGCTCGTAGTCGCCAGCCGACAGCGGCGTGGGAGGAGGAGAAGTTCGAGCCAGGCGCCGCGGGAGGAGAAGAAAGGAGAGCTCGAGTAGAGAGGGAGAGAAAAAATAGAGGAGAGAAAGAGGGAGAAAGTGTGGGATTTTTTTGCACTAATTTGAAGGTAAGTTTCTAAATCTCTTAGATGTATTAGTAGATATAGAACTAGACGTAGATTTAGGGTACATTTGTAGAAGATATAACTTAGGGTAGATGTATTCGTAGTATTTAGATATAATAGTAGATCTAGAATCATGGTAAATTTAGTGTAGATTTGTAGCAAGATGCAATTTAGGGTAGATCTATTCATAGTATTTAGATCTCATAATGTGTAGAAATAGAGTGATATTTTAAATAGAAACGTTTGGTAGATTACATAGATGATTAGTTCAGAACAAATTGTACCCAGTCGTACTATACTTAGAAATCGAGTAGACTAAATTTTTACGCACGCAGAATCTTAGACTGTGTAGCCTAAAATATTACGTTTTGGATGGCAGGAATGTCAGAAGTAGTAGAATTTGTAGTCTACTACGGTATTAGTACCGTCCGTATAGATGAATCTGGATCCGTCGATCTTAGTAGCTTCCAACAAACGACACTACATATGCAAGATCCACACAGATACCACATCAATAATATTAAAGAATGGTTCACACGGGCCTTTGGTCTTCACAGTCTAGGCTGCTGGCTTCAGGAGACCGTGATCTCGGAGTTTTTCGTACTCGTACACCTGATCACGCGTGGAGGATTCACGAGTCATGGATCGAGAGGTACATTAGTTGGTTCTATCTATATCATCGTGTTTCAGTATTAACTGGACTTATTTTGTGATCTGACAGGCTCGCGTGGTCCGGTTTACTACCACTCGCACGGATGGTCGAGGCGGTGGACGACGAGGACGGCGGACAGCCGGCTGCTGGAGTGGGTCGTTCCAGGAGGTTTCCTTTCGATTCCTCCTTGCTGACCCACACCTTCCACTTTGCCTGGGGGGAGATGACGGTCACGCTGCAGGACGTGGCCTGCCTACTTGGCTTACCAGTGGCGGGAGCAGCGGTGGGTCCGCTGCAGGCTCCTGCTGACTGGCCTGACTTACTGGCGGACAGGTTTGGCGCAGCTCTACCACCTGGGCCACCTCAGGTTGAGGTGGCAAGGGCCGGCCAGAAGCACGGTCCCAGGTTGATGTGGCTTCGTCAGTTTGAGGTACGTATGTCGTTTAATGATGTTCGACATATTCGTGCAGCAATCATCATATTTCTGTTATCTGACATATTCGTGCAGCTGGACACCCTGGAGCACAGATTTCAGGGAGACCTCGACGTGTACCAGCTGAACCGGGGACTTGAGGCGTACGTGTTCTGGCTGCTTGGGTACGTGATGTTCACGAGTGCCCACGGAGACAGCGTGGACGCTCGCTACATTGGCATAGCACGGCAGATCGCAGATGCTGAGTCGGAGGATCAGCTCCCTCCGACGAGCTGGGGGTCTGCGGTGCTTGCGGGCTTGTACCGAGCGCTCTGCGGCGCATGCAAGAGGAGGTTGGCCAACGCCAATCTCACAGGGTGTCCGCTTCTTCTCCAGCTGTGGTCGTTCGAGCGCTTCCCGGTCGGCCGACCATGGGTCGACGACTCAGCTTACGGCGCGGAGTTCTACCGTGGAGGAGGGCCCCAGTTGCCGCAGGACGGACCAACTTTCGGGTCCATGTGGACAAGAAGAACAGTGAGTTACTTTGTCTCTTCCTCAGCTTGTATTTGCTTATAATATTTGTACCTCAGTTCGTAAGTTCATTGACTATGACTCTCATATGACGTACTTCTTGCAGCCTCAGTGGGCGAGGGCACAGGTATGAGGCTGTTACCTCTCTTTCACGGAGCAGTTCCAGCACCTCCCTGCGCAGAGCGTCATTTGGGAGCCGTACTCCCCTGATGTGTTGGCGCGACGTGCACCGCACCGGGGGATGTCTTCACTGTGCCGACGGGACGAGACCTACTAGAGGACCACTTCGAAGATTGTCTTCGACATCTTCGTGGAGGACCACTCACCACACCGTGTGATGAGGCAGTTTGGCTTGTACCAGCAGTACCCGCCTCCACACGTACCACTCGTCGAGCCGAACGCACACACGTAAGTCAAGTTTCAGAATTGGATATAGATTTCGAATGGCTATTCCTTTTACGAGATACAAATTTATTACGTAAACAGGTGGACTCGCAAGGGAGGGGGTACTAGGGAGACACAGTGGGCATCACGGATGGCCCCTTTTGTTGTCGCGTGGGACACTGCTCTGAACAGCGTCCTGCCCGAGGAGCGGCCGTTCCGGTACGCGGACTTCGATGCCTACTTGCAGTGGTACTTGCCACGTGCACACGTCCACCTTATTCGTGGAAGCGAGGACCTTGACGAGGCGGCGGCACAGACGACAGACATGTACCCGATCCTCGCGGCTGAAACTCTAGATTTGGCGGTTAGTGAATTTCGTGCTCCACTTCTCCGTGTCTATTTATTTATTACTTACGTGCGCACCTATGATTCTCACTTTTCAGGGACAGTGGGCGACATCGGCGAACGCGGAGGTGACAAGACTTCTGCAGCGTCACCCACCCGGCACCGATGACCACGCAGGCTTGTCCAGGGTCGCTGATTTTACTAGGAGGATCATGGACGTATTCAGGTGCACGTGCACGGATGACGTCGTTGCCGGGGCTAGCTCAAGCCGGGGAGCACAGAGACCACCGCGTCCTTCAAAGACGAGGCACCGTCAGCCTCCTACCTCCCAGCCGCCGGCGCCCACAGAGGCGGGTGGTTCTGCGTGACAGTAGAGTGCGGCCCCATTCTCCATGAGTGCACAAGGTAAAACAATTCTCGTCTCGTACAAACCATTATTCCTTACGTTGCTGTGCTCACTAATTCCGGTTATATGCAGGTCACGTGCCGCTTGAGGTGCCAGGTAGTCCGCTTGACTACATCCTCAACAGCCTCGACACTCAGGGCTTCAGCTTTCACGACGACGACGAGGCGGACGAGTTGACTCCACGTGGGCAGTTCGGCACGACGCAGCAGACTCAGCCACCAGCGCCCACGCAGGATACACAGGCTGACCCGACACTTCGGGTGGGCAGGGCTCCTAGAGCGGGAGCGGGGCAGCCTAGGCAGAGGTACTCACCGTCGCTGATCCGGAAGAGGGGACGACGAGGCTAGGCGTCCATGACTTTAGTACTGTATTACATTATATTCTATCAGCACTTCGTATTTCGAGTATCATTAGTTCTACTGAATTGCATGGAACACTCTGTTTATTTCTTCGAAATCTAGAGTTCGATACATCGTTAGCACTACGCATGGCGTGACAACACGGTACGATAACATTCGCATACAGCCAAACAACCTAATAAAATATTGAAATCACTACTCAGGGCCTTTCGGATATTTTCTCTTCCTCATACGACGAGCGTGAGATTCCTCTCCTTCTTCCTTCGCGCGACGCGCTATCTCGCGCTTCCTCGCCCTTTCGGCCTCACATGCCTCCGCAGCTCGACGTTCCGCCTCCTTCTTTTCTTTGCGTTGTATCTCCTACCAACGTTTTCTCTTCTCCTCCTCCTCTTCCTCGTGCATGCGTTGCAAAAGCCGATCTCGAGCACAGCCAACCTTCCACATGAGTTCTTCCTCAGCCTCTTTCGATTGGGTAACGTCCAGCCACTGTATGTAGTCATATATAGTAGGTGGAGACTGCAAGCAAACGACTGTTACCATAGTATTGCATCGTGTTAGAAATGCGGGTATGTGCGAGTTTTACCCTTTCACGCCGTCTTAACATGCCAAACTTCGGTGGCTCTTCGTCGTAGTTAGCACACATAAAGAACCTTCTTCCGTACGTGTACGAGAACTCTTGCGACTTCATCAGTCTGCACGGATCTTGGCACCAGCAAAGGGGAACTTCGACACCTGCGGGCACGTCGGCAACCATCTTCTGCTTCGGCATCTCGTCAGCACCAGATGAAGCCATTCCTGCCATTTTGCAATACGGCATAGTTACTATTTTTAGGAAACTAAACAAAATAATAACGCAACTATTTACCTCACACCGCCCGAACTTTAATGTCCCTTCTCTCCCTCTTGCCACTTCCGAGAGCTTATTTCTTCTCACCTCGCTCCCAAACCCTAATCCCTCTCCCTCTCTTCTCTGTATCGATTTTTCAATTTTCCATGAATTGGTGGGAGGCAGAGACAGGTGAGGGGTGAATAAATAGAGAGCGCTGCGCTTGAGGGATGCACTGGGTGACCAGAGGGGACAGGAGGCGACCTAAAGCTTCACGGGCGACAAAAGGGACGCTGGAGGGGGGCCAAGCGGGGCAGGGCCACTTTCGGCGCGAAATCACCATGGTTGGTGGCGATTAGGTCAAACCGCCATGGCCCATGGCGATTCAGTATTGAATCGTCAACTGCGTTGGCGGTAAAGAGAAATCGCCATGAGCCGTGGCGATTAGTCCCAAATCGCCACGACCCGTGGCGATTGAAGCCATTTTTACAAATTTTTCATATGTGGTATTATTTCTGAAATTTCTGAAAAAAAATAATATTTAAAAAAAACTCAGCGTATGCCACTCTGGACCACTGCGTTGCGTTATTGCAGGAAGTGAGATGAGATGACATGAAATTGCTTGATGGATACTGCTCTAAAAGATGAAAGAACTGGCTGGCTGGCTGACAGTTGCACGGAATAATGCCAGCGACATGCATGCGCGTGCTCTAAAGAAAGAGATAATTGCGTGGCCAAGAACACATCAAGCATCCTATCCAAGTCGCACTCGACGTGCTATGAGTTCAAGGGCAATTCTGTTTGAGAAAGTTGCAGATTTGTCCTTCAAAATGTAGAATTTGCTTGTAGTGAGATCGATTTTTATATGTTTAATCGGGGAGATTATCTGCAATTTCACTGATTTACTGTGATTAGTTGGGTTTGGCATTTCGGGATCGAGCCCTGCCATAATACACAAGCATCACATATGCCATGGGATTCGTGGCCCCTCAACGCTCCACCTCTTCTCTCTCCTTTTCGATCTAAGTGACTTATCCCTGACCACCACGTGTACGGGCTCCGGGCAGGTTTCTATAGTGTAACATCCTCATATAAAATATATATAGAGATTTCCTAATATGCTCCCAAGCGTAGTCTACGCGCTGCCTACCAACCCAATCAACCTAACTAGGCCGACCCAGCTAGGCCCATCCTAAAATCCACCGTCGTCCGAAAATTACGAGTATGTGTGTATGCTTTTACTATCTCGCGGTCGTCGATTAATCACATGTCAAACAATGTCATACTAGAAAGAAAATATTTATCTATTTATTTGCAATCACTTATGTAGCCTAGTTTGGTTAGAGGCGTAGAGCTATGTGGAGTAAGAGTATGGCTAGGTTGCAGTAACAACCGTCATGGATTTTACGGCCGACATGTCAGGCTTGTTAACAGTAAAACGATACACGAGTTTTACTGTCCGGTGCTGCACTTTACCATCATACTACCCACGTGCATCCAAAAAATAAAACTTGCCATCCAGAAACATAATTTTACTATTCGAAATTGCAAGTTTTACCATTAGAAAAGAACAGTAAAACACCAAACAATTTTGCGATTCAGAACTGCAAGTTTTACCGTCAAATTCGAGTAGGGGTTAGTATATACAATCTGTCATGATGGTAAAAGTGTGGCTAGGTTATAGTAAAAAATATTATGGATTTTACGACCGATATGTCGGACTTGTTAACAGTAAAACGACATACGAGTTTTTACTATCTGGGGCTGCACTTTTACTATCATACTACCCGCGTGCATTCGGGGAACAAAACTTACTGTCCAAAAACATAATTTTACTATTCAAAATTGCAAGTTTTACCATCAGAAAGCAACAGTAAAATGCCACACAATTTTATTGTTCCGAACTACAAGTTTTACTGTCAAATTTGAGCAGGGGTTGGTTTACATGATCTGGTGTCTCGACTAGCTCAGTTTGTGCTCTCACGCATATTAGCGCCGCCGTATATGTATATAAATATATATGTTAATGTGCATCATGGACGCTCTACTGTATCATTAGATTAATGTGAAAATGAGGAGAAAGATTCAGAAAATGGCAAAAATACCATATGATAATTAAAAAAAAATCCAAATTGAAATAATGTGCAGATCAAAAATTAATTAAACATATGGATCTTCCAATGTTGGAATCTCTTCAAAATTTTATATAAGCTCAATATATTATTTCAGAGCCTCTAAATTTTCTCCATATTTTTGGGAACAATCTATCACATACTTGCAATTTAAACCCAAATTTGGGCCAAATATGAATTTGTGGGAGTTTGGTGTTAACTTCTAGACCCCCATGTGTGTCATCATTAGTCCAAAATCAAGCTAATAAACACAGTAGAATTGTCACATCAAATTTAATACAAATATAGTCTTGGAGATACAAGCCATATGGTTTTTAACAGATTACTTGGTCACATGACCATTACCATAAAGCAGCAGAAAGAAAGAGATAAATGGCAGGCTCCATCTTAGCCACATGCATAAAAGTTTTTATCTTAGAGGTATTTCTCATACATGTGAGGACCCACGACCAACACATACGAGTAAGGCATCCTGCCTAAACGCGTCCATAGATTCTAATTCTAACCACCTATTCACTTTCCAGAAATAGGATAGAAGGAAATAGCAAGGGGGGAGGACATATCCTTTTCCTCATGAAAGAGTCATGTCATTTGTGATCATGAACACATCTAATTGATTAGTTTACACTCTGCAAAGGTTGTACACTTTACTCACATATCACAATCTCGTCTTTTGCCGCTAGCCATCACTAGCGGGAGTACACACCCATCGGTGTACCGGCAGAGAGATCATGACGAGATCTTTTAGCTAATCTCCTCTTAGTGTGACATGCCCTCCAGGTCTGACATGGAGTTAAGAGTACGTTCCCACCCTCCGGCCCTCATCTATGCAAAGGTCCTCGTAGCTACATCTGCCCTTCTACGGTACGGTAATTTTGACACCAATACTTGACTAACCTACTCAACCAAGTCAGTGCTCATATAACATGTGGTTGTACTATTTTTACACTTCTCAATTTCAGGACTTCGGCCTTGTTCGATATGGGTGGCCAATTGCTTCTTCAAACATGATCTAGCTGCCGGCCACAGCTTTAGATGTTCAGTTTTACCTAGAGTAGAGTAGAAAGAATAGCGAGAAGAAGAAGACAAAGGGCATCCAACCTACCTCAGCGAGCTCAACAATAAGTTTCAATAACAAGTGTCATCGATTCAAAAATCATTCCTCCGAGGAGGCAAGTCAAAACATCCTAAAGATAATTAAGCATTCATCTACTATATTCATAACTAATAAAATAATCTACTGAGGGTATCAGGTAAAAGGGCAACAAGCGGATAAGGTAAAGATGTGTCAATCTACACACTAGCTAGGGGAATAAAACATCATGCATGTTCATAAACAGTAAAGTAATAATGATTTTAAAAATATGAGATCAAATATGATCAAAGGGGAGGGGGCATGCCTTCGTTGTCATGTTGTTGATCTTTGAAGCCTTATTCTGGTTCGGCTTCATCACTTCCTACTCGTTGTAAAAGGAATAGTGCAAGCAACTAAATAACAACTTCAAATAATAAGTCCCATTTTCAAAAAGAGATACGGAAATCAACGATGGGACGGAATAACTTTGAAAAGAGAGGTCATATACATATATAATATATATATAAGATTAGGTATTTAATTAATATGAGCTACATGTTATGGTGAACAATTAATAAAATAGCATTTTCTTATTTTTCTAAGTTAACAGAATGATGTTATACCATTTAACTTGTAAAAAAATATTTCCAAAATAACTTGTTATTACTAGGGCTAAGCCTAACATGCTAGGTGACATCACAATTTCATGAATAAAGTAAACAATCCTAGGCATGGTACTAGATAGAGGAACATGTTAAATATTCTAAACAGTTAAGATTACTAATATATACTTAATTATGAATCTTAGACTAATTAAGTACAATCTCATCTAGGGCACACATGTAACACATACAAACTTTACAATTAAATCTTAAAAGAGACTATACATGTATACAACCTGGGTTAACTAGACTAGCATATAACCTGTATGAATACTAGCTTTAGCACCTAACTAGGAGGGTACAATAATGAGAGGATCATGTATGTAATTACAGGGATATAATCTAGATTATTTAGCATAATCAAGTATTATGAACACCAGCTATAGTAATAGTATGCTTGAATTAAGTTTGCATGAATTTTAGTCAAATTTGAATAGATTCAAGCTAACAAGATTTTATGAAATGAAACCTAACATGTTAGTTATTTAACACTATCAAAATTCGAAAGAATTTTGCTATATGTGAACAACATGTTCAATTCTAGCCAAATAATTTGACGAATAGCACTGCACTTGGACCCTTCATCTTTGGTTACTAGTCTAGTCCTAGTCGGTATCTAACTTAACCTACACAATAGTTAGGCAAGCCTATAGAAAGATGACTATCTACAGAATAGAGAAAAAGGAGGCAGAGAGATAGAGGGAAGGAGCAGAATAGAGAAGAGAAGCAGGGGACGTAGGCAGGGCACTTGGCCATGGGTGGTCGCCGGCGAGGGGTAAGGAAGTGAGGCTGGTGGAGAGCAAAAATGGAACCGCGATGTCAAGGTGAAGCCAACCATGTGATCATCGGAGTCCGGCAGTGCTCCAACCACGCTGGTGACAAGTGCGAGCGGCGGTTGAGGCAGGTACGCAAGGAATCAGGCCAACAGGCGGTTAATCCTCCAAATTAGCAGAGGGGGATTGGAGAGGAGATGGAGAAGGTGCGGCTGGGAGGAATTAGTGGAGGGCTCACCGATACAAAGTCCACTAGCACTTGTGACTTGATCATCATCCTCGAAAGGAATTCAATGGTGAACGGAGCTAACTCGGCTGCCCACTTACCGACACGCCCGGAGGCCTCCTTGTCGCGGAGCATCTTTCCTATCGAGAATGATGAGGGGACTCGTATGGGCTGAGCGAGAAAGTAATGCCACAGCTTCCATGATGCCATGAAGAGGGCGTACGCAAGCTTCTCCAGCTTAGTGTAGTGTGCCTTGGTGCCCAGGAGAGACTTTGACACGTGGTGTTGTATGTGGTCCTCTTCACTTGCCAAGATAATGCTGACTGCAATGGTTGTGGGCCGCAAGGTATAGCAGCAGCGTCTCGCCCATCCCCCCCCCCTCGCGCAGACTTTGCAAGAGTGGGTGGAGGATAGGTATGCCTTGAGGTCCTCGAACTCCTTTTGGATCTCCGCCGTCCATTCAAAGTTGTCAGACCCTTGAGCGATTTGAAGAATGGAAGCCCTTTTCTACCGAGTGCGAGACAAAGCGTCCCAGTGCGGCCAGGCGACTCATCAGCTGTTGCACCTCTTTGATGGTTTTCTGGGGCTCCATCTTGAGTATGGCATCGATCTTCTTAGGGTTGGCCTCGATGCCCCTATTTGACACAAGGAAACCCAAGAGCTTCCCGGGCTTGTACACCAAACACACACTTCTCAGAATTCAAATTCATTACGGAATGTCAGAGGTTGTCAAATGTCTCCTGGAGGTCACCCACGTGGTCGCGTTCTAGGATGCTCTTGACCACTATGTCATCGACGTATGCCTCAACGTTTCATGAGCTCACACCCTAAAGTGGTGTCACTACTTGGTCGATGCATGGCAAGGGAAAGTAATCCATGGGACAGGCGTGGTTGTGGTTGGTGTAATTGATGCACATTTGTCATTTGCCATTGGCTTTCTTGATAACGATTGGGTCAGCGAGCCATTCAGGGTGCATGACCTCTCGGATTACTCCAGACTTGAGCAACTTGTCTACCTGCTCCCACGTGGCAGCCTGACAATCCACTGATATCTTGCACAAATGCTGCTTAACCAGACGAGTGTCAGGGTTGACCATGAGCCTATGCTCAATGATGCTGTGGGGCACTCCTGGAAGGTCTTCGTGCTCCCATGCGAAGATGTCAGCGTTTGCATGGAGGGTGAATAGCAGTGCTAACTCCACTTTGGAGGAGAGGTTTGCCTCGATGAGCATGGTCTTGAGCAGCATGTCAGGCGAGAGGGGAACTGCTTTGGTTTCACCATTGGGGTTTGGTTTTGGGACCCACCATCTAGACTCGAGCAACACGGCTTGTGTTGGCGGGAGGCCAATGTCATCTGGCTCTTGAGTTGGCACCTTCTTGTTCCCTCCTAGGGACTTGTGGTCTAGCATGGCCACCTTGCAAGACAGCATGTCTTGCGCGTTGATGACAATGGTAGGGGTGGGAGCGACATGCACCTCTTGCAGGATTATCACTTTGCTTAACTTGGGGCCTACTGAGTTGCGGAGGGCAGCCCCTTGCATGTCTTCATGCTTGAACAGAGTCCCCAGCTTGACATCATGCACGTACCGGATGATAGCCATACTATACTCTTCTATCCTCCGAATAGGTTTTGGTCGCCATGCACCGTGATCACGCCCTCTTGCGACAGTTTTCATGCACAAGAACACGTGGTGAGGAATCACCCCGAACTTGTTGAGGGAGACACATCCTAGGATAGCATTGTACTGGTATGGCATATCCACCACGTGAAGAGATGTTCTCCGTGCGCTCGCATGCTCTGTTTGGAAATCAAAGAGAAGCAAAAGGTTTAAGCTTAGGGAAGCTTCCCTCCCCCCCAATTGGCTAAGTTTTCTTGCCTCTTTCATTTTTATCATGTTGATTATAATTGTTGTATGCATTTGCTTTGGTATGGAGCTTGATATTTTAGTTATAGGTTGGCTTAACCAACACCTTTACCTTAGTTTTTAGTTTTGAATAAATTAGTAGATGGAGTCTTTTAGAGCTATCTATTATGACTTGCTTAGCTTAGCTTGATTTAATTGGTGGTGTTGTTGAAGATGCGAATATATATGTTGTTGCCTACGCCTATCTCCATGCATTTTAATTTCAGTTATAATGGAAGTATGAAGGAGACTTTAGCACTTTCTTGATGACCTTGAATTAAAGCAGGCATGATGGTTGAGGTATAATGCCTTTTCTTTATTGAGATAACCGAATTGTCTTATGCAATGACTTATAGCAACCATAGTGCATCTTGTCCAATAATTATTGTTATCCTCTAGGACCATTGTTGATATTGCTACTCATGTATTAAGGTTGTGACTTAGGATGATTGATTTATTCTTGTGATATTTACCTACTACCTTTCCATGCTTCACTAAATTTTAAACGAGAGTGTAGTTGTCACTTTGTAATGAATAGGGGCCATATAAACTGTGTTCTAGCCAAAGGGGAACATTGTAAGATATAATAGGCGTTCGTCTAGAGACACTTGTTGTTTCTTAATATGATTCCACTTTAGTTGAGTATGTTCTCTAAGCCGGTCACTCCACTCCATCTTATTTGCTAGCCTCTACGGTACTCGGTCTTGCATTTTATCACCTTGATATTTTTCATACTTCACCAGTATACCCAAACCCATGGGGTATGTCTCTCATAAAAAAAAGGAAAAAAATAAAGAAATAAAGATGATGCTGAGGTGGCAATAAAGACAATGAAACAAAATATACGTGCAAAAAATAAATAAAGAGAGAGACATCCCATTGAGTCCACCATACCTACTTATCATGGCTCCACATCCTTTACCATTCGAGTCTCTTGACATCACAATTATCATTTATTTATGACTTATTAGAGTTCATTATTTGGATTGCACACATGTAGCTTTATTTCTATTTTTCCTCGCTTGCTATGTCATGTAAAGAGCTCATCCTTGTAAGGTATCTCTCACTTGCAGGGCTTTGAAAAGAACAACAAGAAAGGAAAAGAAAAAATAAAAACATAGTAGAATAGAGGTACCTTGTTCTTAAAGAGCTCTAATCATTCATTTATACGAGATGATCATATTGTAGACTAGTGCATTGCATTTTCATTTAGGGAGATGACATCATGCCCCACATTTCTTAGCGCTTCACTCATATATTTTTAGAGCTTCATTTATTCGCTCATGTGATTTACTTATATTTTTAGAGATCATTTATGTTTGCTCATACACTTCACTTATATCATTTGGAGCTTTCACATATTGTGTGTGGTCTTCACTTATACATATTGGAGCATTTATCTTTGCTCGTTACACTTCACTTATATCATTTGAGAGCACACATCCTTGCTCATGTTCTTCACTTATATCATTAGACATCATCTCTTTTATGTGATATGATTTTCACTTGTGCATTGTATATGACAATCATTACTCTTCTTGCAATATCGATAATTGGGACATCGCTAGTGCCCACACTTTGCACTGCAAGAGACTTTTTGTGTCCTTTGTTGAGTCTTTCCTACCTCCACATTATTTTCTAGTGATCAGAAACATGAGACATCGAGTACTTTTTTGGATGAATTGATTGAAACAAATGGTGACCAATAAAAAACATTGTATTGCTCTTTCTAAAGCGAAAAATTCCAGAAATTTTTACATATTGGTACATAAGGCTTTGTACTTATGAATTGCCTCTAGTAGGTGAACTTCGAAAGTTTCATTGTGATATTATATTGCTCTCTATTATGACTTGAAGCATTCTTTTTCCCTGTAGGCATGGGTAGGAAGTAGATTAATGAGAATTTATTTTCCATTCTTATTATGATCTTAGTTTTTGAGTTTCAAATACAACCTTAGACTAGTGTTTGGCAATAATTCTTTTTGGAAAAATGCCTATATGTTACAATATTGTTCTTGTTGAGATTATCAGGAATTACTTTATTGGAGGAACGTTGTACATCAATCTAGTATGGTTACTTTAACTCAAAATCATCATCAAACTTAAGTTCGTTACGAATGCCTTACTTGAGGATGACTAAGAGTTTAAGCTTGGAGTTGTTTGATACTTCGAAAACGTATCATGTTATTCTAAGTTTAATGATGCCTTGTAATAAATCACTAGATTACTTATTTATCCCTTTTATTTTGTATACGTAGGAAAAACACCGTAAAAATTAGAAAATTGAGGATATTCGGGAATGTTCCAAAGAGGGAAGACTTCGTGCGAAGGGGTGTGGAGAGAGGAGACCCACAGCAGCGGGGCGACAAACCTAGGTGGCAGGGCCTGCCACCCACTCTGTGGTATGGATGATGTAGGGCTCTACTAGTGCGCCCTTTCATGAGTAGATCCATTTCGTCACCAAAATAGCCTCCTGCGGTATTTCGCCTACATATACGGAGAGAGGCAGTGGGACAGATTCCAAGGTTCCCACCGGGAGCCCTAGTTTTCCACCTTTATCACCACCACAAATTGCACCCATAGATCATCCCTTCCAGCAAGCCTCCATAGATTATTGCTCCTTGTAATTCATCTACGATCAGCAAAACCTTCAAGATTGGTTTATGTTTTGATATTCAATAATATATGGATTCATTGTTTTATTCGTTCTTGCTGATTTGCATGATGTGTGAGACGCCCATTGAGGCTACAAGTATATAGTAGTAGCTATGCAGCAATTTCTCTATTTTGTGTGATGGTCATCCATCTTTGGTGCCATCAATTACTTGTTATAATTGCCATCCATCTTCGGCATAATCAATTTATGAATTGGGATTGATTATGAAGATTTGTCTAACACCCTAGAAGGCATCATAGTAGTTGTTGTTTGCCTTGTCAACCCTCTTTGCTAGACATGGCAACATTGGTGAAGAGGAGATGATGCTTGGTGGATGATGATAGAAATCCACGATCGAGAGCTATAAGATCTAATCTACTAGGAGAAGTACGAAGACTAATACTTTATTTCATAACCAATGCAATTATTTCATAACCAATGCAAGTGACAGTGCACAAACTTGGATTAGTGGTAGAAGTCCATAGTTTTTATCCCGATGAAAGTGTTTATCCATTAGTTATACATTTATTTTATGTGCTTCACTTATATCTAGAATCTCATGTATTTTGTGAGAATTGCTACAAGTGAACCTATATACCCTATGCCTCATTTTCCACCATTAGAACACTTCCAGTAGCACTTTTGGTAGCACTTAGTTTGTTTGTTTTTTATTTATTCTAAAAATAGAAATTGCATCATAGGTCAAGTGATTGCATATTTAAATTGGTCATAACATTCTTGAGGTTCACAACTATTTGAGAAAGTTAGTTGTGTGTCTCAACCTTCATTTTTATTGTTTTTAAGTGTGATTCAAATTTGGACCAAGTGAGCTACTACTTTCTTGTGAGTTCAACACTCTTTTTCATCGAAAATGCTATAGACGATCCCCTACACTTATGGGTCATCAGCAGGCCCCTTGTGCACTCATGCCAACCCCATGGCTGTATAGAGCAACGCACGCTGCCTCCTAATTCTGTTGAATGCTTGTCTAGAGAGCTGCATCCTCCCGATCTACGGAGCCGTCACGCCAAACGCTCTCGTGTGCTGCCGCACAGACTTTCCCATGATATTGGTGGAACTCTTCGGTTTCACGGGCCTCTGGTGCAAGCCGGGGAGGGGGGCAGCGACGAGCTGAGTTTGTTTCGAGCTGCGCATGGTAGAGCTCAGCCACATACACCGTTTGGGCCATCACATGGAGGACTTCTTGCTCAGCTGCATGGAGACGCTCATGGAGCTCATCCGCCTGGTGGGCCGCCTTCTTCGCTTGCTGGCATAGATTTTCCACCTCCATTGCTGAAGTGGACGCCGAGGCAAGCGTTGAAGCAGGTGCTGTGGTGGCGCCGGGGTGGGCTGGCCATTGGCACTTACAGTGCAGCGTGTGGTCATCCTACAGGACGCCCCCGGCCCCTTGCACAGGGATGGCCCCGGCTGCATCCCCTCCAATTGCCTCCGCAGTGGTAGCCTCCCCCCGGCGTGCAATGCCATCGATGGCCGTGCGCTCGGATGTCTCATTAGCATCCGCCGCACTTGCTTGAGCCCTTCTCACGACGGTGGTTCGCGTTGTGGATCCGCTCGTGGACTTCCTCTTGGTGCCCTTCTTCGTCTTGGGAGCCATGCTTCTCACGCTCGAGTGGTGGTGACTCCCATTGTTGCACCTAACGTGACCTCTTGCTCAAGTCCCCCGAACAGCACCAATTGTCATCAACTACTCGGTCAAATAGTAAGATTTTAGCACCCAGGGTTGACTGCTGGATCAACCGGGTGTGCACGAGGGTTGAGCGGGTAGCGTTCTGGTTGTCACCAATACTTAGCAAAATTCTCGACAGGTGGAAAACATTGTGTTTGTTGTATTCCATGCCCTAAATGGGAGGGGTGATGTCCTACTTATAGGTAGGAGAGGGTGCGAGATGAAGTTACAATTCTGCCCCTAGGTAGTTTACGATTTTACCCTTCGTCCCTTCATATGATCGAGGGCTATACCATCATTTCCCTCCACCCTTACAAGCATATGCCTTGGTATCTGATGACGTCCAGTACATCGTCCCATACATGGGTCCCTCCTATCGAGGGTGATCGTCTTCATGGGTCTTCACTCCAGAGCCCTGTCACCTCATACCTCCTGTCAAAGGTGAGCGTCTATGTAGGTCTTCGCCTCCGCCACCCCTGACCTCCTGTTAGGGGTGAGTGTCTTCATAGGTCTTCACTCCGAGGCTCCACGAAAGGATCTTAATGACTAAGATGTCGCCTAGGGGGGTGAATAGGCTTTTAAAATTCACTTAGGGATTTGGCTTAATCCTAATGCGGAATTATACTAATCGAATTTTCACAAGCTCAAATCCTAATATGATAGTCTTTCATAAGAGCAATACCACCTTATGTGAATATATCAAAGTTTGCAATCCTAGGGTGACAAGCAAGCAATTCAACTTCTATCAGAGATATACAAGTAATGTATTGCAAGTATGAAATGGGATATGTAAAAGAGACAAGAAACAAAAGATGTATGACCTAGAGTTCAGATATCCACCGATATCCTACGTCTCCGTTTGAGGACACGGTCACGCTTGATCAAAAGTGGGCTCTCTCTCTCAAGCCGCTTCCTCTCAAGGACTCTCCGGAGTCTCCCCGATCACTAAGATTAGCTCTTTCTTCCACTCCCGGAGATGGCGAGCTCCACAGCCACTTCACAATCTCTTAGGCCCCTCACAAGCTTCTTGAGGAGATCACCAAGCCACCACCACCAAGCCGTCTAGGAGTCGGTGGCCTCCAAGAGTAAAAGACTCTCGGACTCTCGCTCGAACACAGTTGACACCAAGTGCTCAACAATGCAACTTATGCACACATCTTGTGCAACTTATACACAAATGTTTCCCTTGCACCTCGCAAATAGAAACTCATGCACAAGAGGCTTTAGAGAGGGATGAGTCTACTAGAAATGCTCACAAATGAAGAATAGAAGCAGCAACTCATCCATCAAGCCAGCCCAAGGTGGAGACTATATATAGCCAATTTTGAAAAACTAGCCGTTGGAAAGGAATCTGGGCAAATCCAGACTGTCCGGATTTGACTCGGACCCTCCGAGTTTACACCAACGGTCAGAAAAATGACTGTTGAAACTTCCAGACCCTTGACCCGGACCCTCCGGGTTGAGGTCCGGGTTGTCCAGTACAAATCCGGACCCTAACCCGGACGCTCCAGGTGACACTCCGGAACCCTTCTGTACAACTCGGACCTTGACCCGAACCCTGGCCCGGACCCTAATCAGGATCTTGGCCAGGAGGGTCTGGATTTTTCAGGACAGAAATTTCCACAGAGCACTCGATGAACCCGGATCACTTCGGAACAAACCGGAACACCTTGGTTCAACCCGGAACACCTTGGGGGCTTGCCTTAGGCCATATACTCCGGAAATGAACCTCCCGGAGTCCACGAACCTAGCCGATCAACCAAACCACTTAGGTTGGTAGGATCATGCATGCGTAGACACCAAGTCTAGGGACAACACATGCAACATCGAACTAAGCCCGAAGCCTCCGAGCACTCGCAACTCGGAACCTCTGGACACACTAGAACACCGAGTTCTAGCACCTCCACCACAAAGGATACACAACGATATGCAACATATGCAAAGACTTGAGCACTCGACACATGACGTAAACAAGCTAATCATCTGATAGCCCCTCTTTATAGTACGGCTATCTAATCTATAATTCGGTCTCTCTCTAAACTCCTTGAGACCAGTCAAACTAGGAAGACCTAGTCTAGGCATACCTTTGCCTGCGTATTCCACTTGAGCTCGATGATGTCCATCTTCCTTGCTCCAAGTGGAATCACCTTGATTAGAGTCACCTTATGATGTCTTCTTCATATAGCTTCCCCATAATCCTTATCAGGAAGTTTTCTCTTGAAATAATCTTCACTTGATGGACCTACAAGTCTCAATCATATATCTTCACATGATGCCAATCTTGAGCTTGCCATGATGACTATCGACTTATGATGTAATCCTCTCATGGACACATACGATCAACCTCTTGATGCTTGCCCATGAGTGGTACCTAACCCTCAAAATACACATATCACATAGCATATAGGGTTAGTTCATATAATGCAATACACAATTGCTTACCTTCACCTGATCATATGAAGGCACCACTAGTATTCTTCTCTTGAACTCCTAGTTTCATGTCTTGATCACCATGGCTCAACACATGAGCCCACTCTTGACCATCTTTGTCAACTTCACTCTTACGCTATAACTTCATCTTGATCCAATGCGGTTCACTTCTTGAACCCATATTTTGATCATTGAAGTTTACTTCTTGACTATTTGATGCTTCACATGATTTGATGAACTTCAACACATGAATCCATCTCCCAATCATCATATGAATCATCGATCTTGGGCTTCACGGACTTGTAGGTTCATCCTCTTGATGTAAACCTACAAAGTGGTACCTAACCCATACGCATTCCAACACTCAAGAAAAATGGTTAGTCCACAAAACCCATTTGTCATTAATCCACACCTAGGTTAGATTAACTCTCAATCCACCCTAAACCACACAAAGGGCTAGGTGGACTTTTACTCCGTCACCCCAAACCTCATGTCAAGGGTGAGTAACTTCGTAGGTCTTCACTCCGGAACTCCACCACCCCGGACCTCCTTTCAGGGGTAAGCGTCTTTGCAGGTGTTTGCTCCGGAGCTCTGTCACCTCGGACCTCCTATCGGGGCTGAGCGTCTTTGTAGGTCTTCACTTTGGAGCTCCATCACCCCGGACTTCCTGTTAGAGGTGAGCGTCTTCGCAGGTCTCCACTCCAGAGTTCTGTCATTTCGGACCTCCTATCGTTAATTGGAGGGAAGACACACTAAGTTCACGTCGGTCAATAAGGTGTTGAGGCCTTACCAGCGTTTTGTGTTGATTTGGGGTAACGCGAAGACCTCCCACAACAATCGGTAATTGTACTTTCATGGAAATGATGAACTCTCTAACAAATAATAGGACAGAATTGTGTTTTCTCATCATTGTACTACCTGCATAGCAAGACGTGACGACATGCGTACTCCATTATTTGGAGGCAAACAGAAGAAATAGGAAATGCTTGCATATCTTATGTGTATGCTGTGACAGCATGAGTGCATCCTTTCCTTTCTTCCAAGCCAGTCGCCTCCGATACTTGGAGCATCAGTCCAGACGTACACAGGAGTGCTTTCTCAGGGGAGTTTGTGTCCAGCAAATTTGATATTGGTTTCTGGATGCTGTACTTCTTACTTCAAAATTCAGATATGGAAATTTGGTCTTATGATAAATGGACGAATTTTCCTGATTGAGGGATAACTTTTCGAGAGCACCTACGGAAGAGAACTGCGCATCTTTACATTGATCGAGGAATCGACAATATGCGTGATATGAAATGGCATTTCTTAGAAAATGCATCTCTGAATGCAATGAGTGGATCTAAAGCATGCCAAAATAGTTCGGGGTGTTAAAGTGGACAGTCACGATACTTTGGCGTGTATAATATATCCTTTTCACTTTTCCCTATAATTATTCTGTTTAGTAGGCCCGATTTGGGGATATAATGTGTCGTGAGAGCTTTCCTTTCTCTGGTTGCCCAGAGATTGCTTTCCATGGTCAGCAACGAGGGTTCCTTGTGAGCCTTATCTTAGAAAAAGGGACATTTCTTTATATATATACATCATTTGCTTACGTACGTTACTAAAAAAAAACTATTTTCGTGCATAATTCGTATAGACATGTAACTCACTCGATCGTATATTAGTCGCATATATGTTATTATATTTTTTTATTAAAAATATGGCAAGAGCACTATCTTTCAATTAGAATAAGTAGAGTTTAATTTTCGGGTGGACTTATTTAAGGGGAACAAGTTCTGAACCAAAACCCCATATTTGGATTACTCTGATCCCAAAAATATACACGACAGTGCATCTTTTGTCGACTTTGCACGGAAGCAAACCTAGTGTTACAATTGGAAAATAAGTACACTACACTCCATCTTGAAAAGGAAACTAAGGCGTGTGAAAGTATGTATACCACTATCCTTTCAATGTTCATGAAAAAGACCTCACAATTATTTAGATTCCTCTTTTTACTTCCACGTGAGTGGGAAACAACCAAACCGATTACTTGAAGACAAAATAGTATTTTTGCTGAATTATTTGTGAAGCAGGCTTCTTGGCCACTTTGATCTGATCTCGTTTCTCCGATGATGTAAGTGACAACTATGATATTTTCATCTCACATGATTCATATTGATTTCTTTTGTGCTTTCCACACTTTTGCTTTGTAGACTTTGTAGTAGTGGCACATCTTTTCTACCATTCAAAAAGGTTCCGCATGTGGTCAAGTTTAGTTTTATATGAAAAAGAAGCAAAAAAATTAGTGGGAAAGAGTGCAGAGAAAAATAAAGGAAAAACACAGGGTGCACAAAATCTTATAGTCACTATTTTACAAGTGCAATTGTGCATGATAAAATCTGGTGACCTACGAGACACTACCAGAAGCCCATGATTTCACGATAGTTCAAAACCGTCAAGAATATGGGCAAAACCATAGGGAATATGGACAATATATTTTGAGAGAATTCTCAATATATCGCTCTTAAAGAGTCTAATTTCCTATATACCACCGCTAAAGGTTTTAATCTGTATATACCACTGGATAAGATATTTTAGTTTCTTATGCTATTCCATTAACTTTCTATTAGTGAAGCCCCATTAAGTGAATAAAAAATACTTTCCCCCTGATTAATACAATTTCTTCCATACTATCCTAGGCATACACTAATTCTATCCATATCATTTTGGCCTTGTTTAATGCAATTCTTTCCATGCCATCCTATATACTAATTTCGTCTGTAGCATCAAGATAGGCAAGGGTAATTTTAGAATTCCCTCTCTAGCATAAGATGGAGTTAACGGAGAATGACATAAAGGGAACTAAAATACTTTATGCAGTGGCATGTAAAGAATAAGGCCCGTAGCAGTGGTATATAAAGAATTAAACTGAGTGACATGTAGGAAATTCTCTTATATATTTCCTACAGAGATATGTCACGAATTATCTGTCCAGAAAGTATAGAACTACACGAGTTACTCGAATGCTCGACTGTTGACCATAGGAAAAAAAGAGACACTGAAAGTAAACTCACGCACACTTGAGTAAACTGAAATATCTCTTTTAGGGAAAGTAAACTAAAATATCTTTGCATGGAACCTCAATTGTTAAAATCAATCTGGGGGCCCAATCCTGAAAGATTCTTCCTCTACCGGGTCACGTGGAAGAAGTGATCTTTAAAAAAACCTTTTAATTTTTCGACATTAAGTGGTTTTAAATACCCCTCACTCCTCTCCCCTTCACAAGCCCCCCTTCTCATCCCTCTCTCACGCTAGAACTCACCTCGAGCGAGGTGATTCCACATTCCCCCCACTTCCTGACCTCCACCACCGCCATGCTTCCAAGAAGCCAGAGCATCTTCCATCTCGGGGAGGAGCGCGGCGCTCCGTGCCACCGCCGCAACCTCGTCGGGGCGCCGACCATGATCAGCGGCGGCACCAGCCGCCGCTTGCGCGAGGGCGTCATCGTCGGGCTCCAGATCCTCGTGCACCATCAGCACCAGCACCATGGCAGCAGCCGCGGCCACCAGTACCACCAGCAGCACGGCCGGCACGTGCCCGCGCCGGCGAACATAGTCCTCAAGCAGATGGTCGGGCCACCGCCGCGTGCCGCGGCGGCGCGCCACGGCGCCGTCTCTTGCAGCTTCCTCAAGGCCTGCTCCCTGTGCCGGAGGGAGCTCAGCCCTAACAAGGACGTCTACATGTACAGGTACGAAACCTAACAACCTGGTTCAAGCATCACAAACCTGTCGACGATGCTTGCGTCCATGTGTGACTGATGAACTCTGTGTATGTGTACACGTGCAGAGGCGACCACGGGTTCTGCAGCGAGGAGTGCCGGTGGCGGCAGATCCTCGTGGACGAGGCGCGGAAGCGCGATGCCATCGGCAAGGAGCGACGAGGGCTGGCTCACCACCAGCACCACCACAGCCCTCACCGCACACCCATCCATGGCTGGCCGAGGGAGACGCTACTGGCCGTAGTAGCCTAGCTAGTAGCAACTGCATGGTACAAGTGAATAATTTTAATCTAGGTGTGCATGCATGTATATATACATGCACATGATCAAGGTGTGAGCAGAACTCCGAAGTCGATTGGCGTAGTGAACTAGTGATTGCATGTTGCAGTTAATCCCGAAAGATGTAGGTTGCTTCTGTTGTCACACGTGCCTCCAATTGATTCTAGACTGATGGAAGGAAAATGCAGAGAACAGCAAGAGATTCTTGATGTGTTGCTATGTGATTTGCTTGGTTTCGATCAGTTGTGTGCAACGTGTGTGTCCGGGAAATAGATTCTGGGCACAGGCAGTTAAGGGGATGTCGAATTTGATACCTAAAGGAATTGGCGAAGAATCGATCTGCAGTTATATGTAAGGATGCAATGGGCTGTGGCAGCAAACAGCTAGCCAGGACGAATCAATACATGGGCGTAAGCGTAAATGGATATGGAATCTCACAATATCATTACTATAATTCAGATTTTCCTTGACGGCCAAAACCGGCAAGGATTGCGTCAAAGCCGCTAGAGAAACTATCCCTGATGGTACCCCGTGGCTGTCAGGGCTGCTTGGACAGGGGAAAGCGCAGAATCCCTGACGGACAGAGGGCAGAGGTTCCTGTAGTTTCCTAAAAAAAATTAGATAATTTTTTTTCACAGAATCCCTGACGGACAGAGGGCAGAGGTTCCTGTAGTTTCCTAAAAAAAATTAGATAATTTTTTTTCAAAGTTAGATAAATGTTTTTTCAAAGCTCGTCAAGAGGGCAGAGGTTCCTATAGTTTTCTAAAAAAAATGAATTAGCCTGATTTATGAGAAAAACTAGACCGAAAATCTTACAAAAACCCCAACAAACAGAGCTAAACTAAATCTGGAGCACTGCTCGATAAAACACATTTGTTGGCAAAACTGATCCAGCACGACACACACAAACAAAGGCGCGCCCCTCATTGATGCTGACAACTACGTCATCGTCATCACCCATCACATCTGCGACCCAACGACTCCGACTTCGCCGTAGTAGTGCCATCAAGGGGACTCATCTCCACCCTTCGTGCCAAAACCAAGACCGCCACGACCACGTTCGTTGGCACTATCAGCATCGAAGAGAGAAGACAAGTATGAAGGAAAGAGAATATGTGCCCCTCTAGCCTCAACAAGTCGATGAACCCAAACTTCCCAACGGGCTCGCCAGCTGGATGCACTCGTGCCCCCGGAAGCCGCAAGTCCCAACCCCAAGCCGTCATCACTGCCACCGGTCGATTGTATTTTGGTTTTATTATCTTCTTATAGATGGATCTTTTTAATACTGTAAAGTAACTTGTAATTGAATGTATGCTACTAATTTCACAACTACCTTACATATCATCACTTTTGGAATTGCTAGCCACATCTAAACAGCAAGCAAGCTTAATTTGGCAATAGCTGCTTTACAGAGGTATTTCACTCTTCGTTTTCTCTCTTAATCAGTGTATTTAATTTATCCAGATGAATGAAATAAGGCGAAAATTGTTTTAAAATGACAAATGAGCTTATAGCTTGATGGGTAAGGTCTCACCAATAATACATGCTTGGTGAGGTTTGGATTACTCGACCTCAATCATTCCGGCTCCCTTCTAAGGTCCATTTAGGCCCCATTTGGAGAAAAGGAAAAATATAGTGATTTTTGCAGGATTGAACCAAATTCCGTATCATACCGTTTGGAACAACGTAATCGCTCATAAGGATTCCTTTCACATTGCTATGGAACAGGCTATTCCATAGGAACTTTAGAGAAAAACAAACATAAGGGTCTTATCCCACGTTATGTTCTCTTTGCGTCTAGAATTTCTGCGTTTCTCTTGTGATATCCAAACGACACTCCCGAAGTTTTCTTTGTTCTTTATTTTTGTAAGAATTCAGGGGACATGGCACATGTGTTGTGCGGTTTTTTCCTGTTCGTGCAGTTTTATTTTTCAATGTTTCAAACAGGGCCCTAGAAAAATACAAGAATCCCTTGGAAACTATAAGCGCTACAGAAATCAGTTTAATCACTACAGAAATCATACAAGATACGCGCATTCCAAAACCAGCATAATTGTAGTCTTTTTCCAGACGCCACTCCGTATAGAGAAATACTCAAATGCATGTGGGTGGCGATTTTGTCGCACGATATCTCTTTGTCTAACAAATGAGCCAGATCTACAATGTGCACAAATTGAAAAGCCCGCCGGACGCAATGAGTAAATATATACTCATGGAAACCCCAGAGCCCACTGCCCACAATCCGAGAGGTGGCTCATGTAAACGCGAAGGCCGGATGTAATTTTAACTAGATCACCCGTTGCGCCCCTGGTGCAGGTCCGTTAGTTAGCCTTTGCTTCTTAGATTTAGTTTGTACCAAGCCAGTTGATTATTATAAAAACGTAATGGTAAGAACAAACTGATAAACATTATCTCGTGCTCTTTGTTTTAGTATAATCAGTTCATTAAATATGGAATGGAGGTGGACTCAATTCGCGTTGCTAGGTTGATCGATTTTTGTCGTGTCATGTTACTGACTAGTAGTAGACCGACCGTTGTACTGCACATACATCTCATGCATCTACTGCAGGCACTCTACACACAAACATATATATACACACACACGCACCAGACATCAATTAAATTGAATGTAATTACAAAATGTACCGTATATGAATACAAGGTACAAAAGGAAAAGTAATAAAGGAAAGATTACAACTAATGTGATTACAAATGTCTGAATACATAATTGTTATAAGAATAAATAAAGAAGGAAAAAAGAAAGAAGATTACATTAGAATAAGTTAAAGGAAAAAAGAAAGAAGATTACATTAGAATAAGTTTTCTATCTATACACAATGTCTAAAGCTAATCTCCAAGTGTTGAGTCAACTAAACTCTAGTTGTGCAGGAGGCGACCTTGGAAATGTTTGCGGTATCCAAGGTCATCAAGTATATGCACTCGAGATCATTAGTGCCACTCAAATTGCTATAGGAGACAACAAGTTTTAAGAAGATGTTTTGGATATAAGGTTGGTTCCACTAGCACATTTTTGCCTAAACCCGCAAAGTTGATTGTGAGGGCAAAAGAGTACCAAAACTAGAACCTAAATAGTTTTATTTTCAAAAATATGTTTAGAAAACATTTTTTTTCAAAGACCACATGGTTAAGGCCCTTATCGAACTAAGCTAACTTATGTATATACATTTATATACATATATATGTATACAAAGAAGAGAGGTTGGACAATAAAAATACTCTTCTTTTCACCTATACTACTATCACCTCCAAGAGATTTTCTTTTTGTTTGAAAAAACTTAAAAAGGAAAAATGTTTAGATATGGCAATCATACATCGAAGATTTATCCCATAATAATTGACCAAGGTCAAAGCCACTATAGCTACCCAGTAGTAGGTGCTAGTAAAAAGATCAACATAACTACTTTTAGATAAGTAGGAGGTGGCAATAATAACACCAGATAGATCCCCAGAAGGGCTCTGTAGAAGTAGGATAGTAGCAGCCCCATCACCGCAACCACCATCAACACCACCATCCCCAAGAGCTAGGCCAAGGAATCACAATATAGAGGCCAAGCTCTAGGAGACCAAGAACTAGAAAATAGCAAGGGGTGAGGGGAGATCATGAGAAGGAGGCTCGCTAAGGAAAAGGGAAGAAGACCACCAGCAAATCAAGGAGAGCAAGACCAAGGACCAACCAAGCAGACCTCCAATATAAGGTAGGCATGGCATCTTCGGGAGAGAGGACCCTCAGATTTATGTTCATCATAGAGCATAAGGCAGCTAGCGTAGTATATCTATTCTTATAAAAGAAATTACCATTTCTCTAAATTTTGCTTAGATACAATCATCATAGAAATAGACTATAAATTAAGCATAACATCTGCTCTTTCAGTCTAAATAAAATGATATATGTATAAATAATATCAATTTATGGCCAGAGATATCAACTACAGCATAAGAGTTAGGATCAAGACCCATGAACACATAAGCACAAAATAGGTCAGTGCAGTATCATGCTCTTATCAAATAGGGGAGATCAGAGATCATCTTTAGCATCAGAAAGTTTCAATCCATAAGCAACAGTGCTCCTTCAAGAGCCAAAATGTAAAGTAAAACATATGGTTAAAAAAATAGGTTCTAAGGGTCAAGCAACAACAATAATATATCACTTAGGAAATGCTAGATAAATCAGGATATGGCATGAGCACATACATCGAACTAAGCATAACAGCCACCATTAAGCCATGAGCAAGTACTAGTTCCAATCGCTCAACAATTAGCCATATATGACTAAATTAAGCAATCGGCGAATCCTTAGCCGAGCCAGAGCCAAGGAAGGCAGGGTAGTGACCCAACAAACCACAAGCAACCACATCAGATTCATCACCATAATCGAGAATCATCATATAGCTGCTAGTAAGATACAGAAAACCCTAACCAAGCTGATGTCGGCGCCGGCGTAAAGGGAAGGTTTAGAGGAGCACTTACCGGTAGGAGGCACCACCACCGCGGTTACGGTGCGATGAGCTCACCACCGTCTGGCGGTGACGGCCATAAGCGAAGTGATGGGATGGTCAGCGGTGAAGAAGGCCAACAGCATCAAGTACCCATGGCACGCCACCAACGTGAGGCAGGCCCGACGAAGCAGTAGCGGCTTCGAGGCTACAAGCCCGAGGCCACACGCCATTCCGGGTAGCACGGCAAGAGTGTTCCCGCTGGAGAGGCCACCGGCACCGCCATCTGCCAGGAGCACACTGTGGCCGGCGAGCCAAGCCGAAGCTCGGGTCACCGAATCAGCTGTGGTCGACCCCGAGCCCACGGGAAATCGAGAGGCCGACGAGGAGATGGTAGCAAGGGAAACGACGGAGAAGAAGAGAGAGTGTGGCGGCGCCATTAGCAGCGCCGGGCCAAGGTGGAGGCGACGAACAATGGTGGCGGTGTTGTACGGGAAGAAGGAACCGAGTGGGGGAATGCGAGAGAGAGGAAGATAGAAAGAGAAGGGGATCTAGCCGGGTCAGCGGCACGTGAGAGAGAGAGCGAAGAGTTAGGGTTAGATGCTCCGGATGGGGCAAATGGGCCAACTAAGGGAAGACCAGGCCGGCTGAGAGAGAAACCGACTGGGCCCAAATGGCCTCGGTCCGAGTAGGCCAAATGGGCCAACCGGCTGGCAGGTCGGTCGGGCCTTCCAGAAGCATAACCGACCAGCCCAATTCAAGTTTCTTTTTCTTTTTCTTACAAAAAGAAATAAAGCCAAATTAGATTATTTTTCTTTTTCTCTAAAAAGGATATAAAAATCAACATAAAAATTTAAATTGAAGGTTAATACAAGATTGTAGATTATTTATTTAAGTTGAAATATTTTCTTCTTTATCTGTAAAAAGGAGAGGAAAATTAACATAAATATTCAAATTACAGATTTTAATTAAATCTTGATGTTAATTTCTTAAGTGAATTAAAATATGAAGAATAACAATATTGGCTTCCAACTAAGGTAAAATAAGGTTAATTAATTAATATGTATGTAATATTTCATGCAAACTCCAAAAATATTTGAAGCTTATTTATTCATTAAATAATTACAAATCATTCATAAAATTTTTAGGTTTTTACATTTTTAAGGTACATTTTCATGCATGCATGATCATGACATTTGCATTTATGTTGATTTTCTAAAATTAATCCTTAGCGGACTTTATTTCTTTCCAGAAGTCAAAGTTTAGCAAGCAGACCCATTGAACTGTGCTACTTATTCGTTACCAGGCAAGTCCAATTTTTTGTTCATGTCCGTTGAGAATGTTTGACAATAACCTGCATAAAAAGGACTACCTTCTAAAGTTAATCAACTGAGATACTGGATCGTTCTAGTGATGAAACTCTGGAAAGGTGTTGTGAGGCACATAGAAGGCGGATTTCATCACATGGATTTTCATATAAGGTTAAATAACCACTGATCAATTGTGCTTAAGCGTCGTAGCAACCGCGCTTACCACATACCGTATGGGCGGGGCTGAGCTAAAATACCATTGTCCTTTGTCATACTCCCCTGCGAAGGCAAGACCTTGGTAGTTGGATCTAGAGTATCAATTACTGGGAATGTGGTCTTAGTTGTTGGTGCCACCTACGGTACGCTGGATTTGTAGTATCAGTGTGAGACCGTTAATCTAGTCCTGTTGTGTGGGACTACAACGCAGGATATGACAGAATGACTGCAAAAAGGCTTTTTGATCATGGAAATGTAGATGAGGTTGGTGGCCTCAAATATATGACTCCAATCATTTGTGGGTAAAGTTATGCACCTTTGTAGAGTGTAATTAAAGTGCGGCAATGCCACTCCATGTTCTTGGTTGGAACTCCGAACATGGCAGGAAAGAAATCCATATATGATTCTAGCAGCATGTGAGACAAGAGATCATAAATCTTTAAAATAATAGTTGACTCTCTTTCCTTACAAATTATATTGTTTTTGAAGGACACCATTGTTCTCGGTAGAGATAGCGCATCAAACACCTTGTTACTATTCTTGAACTTGTTGTGTACCTTCTATACTCATCCCGATATCCCTTTTGATTAGATTGTGAGCTGACGGTGGATCAAGAAGTAATCTACATCGAGGTCAAGAAGAAGTCCTCGAAGAGCAGACATCGCCAAACAAAGACAAAGGGGTCGATTGCCGCAATGAAAACACTAAAAAGTAGAAGTGTAGGATATACAAGATGAGTAATATAGTATATGGCTTTTACTATACAAACTATAAACGGTTTTAAATTCTCATACTTTTGCAAATAATTTTATATGACTTTTATCACTTTATTTGAGTTTGTAATAATAAACCGCTACAATGCTTCTATTGTACTACTCTGAGTGGCATATTGTGGATGTGACAATACTTCATCTGTAATATATCAAAGACTAACATACTACTTGTATGGGTAGTATATGGGTTGCTGCAATATGATCCGTGCAAAGTAACAATAATAAATATGACATCATGCCTCCCCGAGCCAGATCGAGTTCGAAAAAGGAGATGTAAATAAATCAAACATTTGCTGACTTAAATTTAAATCCCTAATTCAGTAGCAAAAGATACATCTTTGTCATAAACCCAAAAAGGAGAAAAAGGAAGTCGGTTATGTTATTAAGGGAAGTGCAAGCCTAAAGAAATAGAGCAAAATACATAAATCTCGAGCTCATTTGCCACATAAAGAAATAGATTTCGTAGTAGAACATTGTGGAGTCCAAATCTTCATGACACTACTGACCTCTAGATTATCCTTTTTACAAACACTTATACCTGTTCTACAATATGGGTCGCAGTTCTGATATGCTCCTAGCTCAATCGTATTCATAAGCATAGCACCTGCAACAAGTTCATTATTTCCATTCCTGATCGGGATGCTTCCTTTTTCTTCTCCATCAGCGCCTGGTTTAGCCTCTCCTGCAAACAGAAATAGGTCCATCCAATAGTATCAATTTGGATTAAATCTCCATGCTATTGGTGTTACATATCATATGAAAAAAATGCAACACCTTACCTGCAATTTGATGTATTCCTTCTCTTTCTTCTTTGTTTCATGAATTTGTCCGGGTGCGTACTTGCTTACAAAACGAACATAGCACATCAGGACAGGAACCAATCATCCAATCAACAAGAATGGTTGTAATTCTCCATAAACAAACAAAACGAACAAAACGAACAGAATGATTTTTCAAAAGAAAGGAGTAGGATAAGGTCATTTAACCTGATTTCCAATGATCATTTTTAAAAAATTCATGACGTTCCTGCTGCAACTTCTCAATCTGGACTTTCAAAGCTGCAATATTTTTGGCCTCCAGGTGATTGGGGAAAAAGTTAGAATTTCAAAACTGGTAAAGAATCCAAACAAGAGTTGATAGAAGGGCAAACCATTCGGGTCAAAGTGGCCAGCTCTCGATCTTGTGCTGCTAATTGGGCATCCATTGTTTCGATCTTGGCTTCCAGTCACGAAATATCATACTGCATGCTGAGAATTATATAATATGAGTCATGGAGCCATTAGACATATATCTCAGTGATATATGAAGCAATATTTGGTAGAACATTCCAAATGATGCGATCAACTGCATTAATCTTGTCGCCCAACTGAATGGACTTGTGTTCAGAATATAATTGGAATGAGCATATAATCCCAGGTTTGGCCTTTTGAGACAGGGAATTCTAGGTGAAGTGATCAGTGAAGACATTTCATCACCAGTTTCGGTATTTTGACTTTGTTCTGCTCTACAGCTAGCAACAGATTGGGATGTGTCTTAAATTCTAACTCATGAACAAAAGGAAGCACCAACAAGTCAAATCAAATCATCGGTAACACATATAGACATAGTGCGACTCATATTTTATTATAAATTGTTAAAAGTAATAAAATCATTCCAAGTTTAAAATAGGAGCATTCAGAGATTGTATTTACGGCTCAACGTTTGCTAATGGCAATCAAGCCAGCAACTTTGTATATAAAAAACGCAGATTGCTCATGTCAAAATTAACTGGAAGATGAATCAAGAACTTGTAACTCACGTCCAGAAGGATTACATACCCTGTTAATGACAGTTCTGTTGAACCATGATTAGCATCACTGCACATTCCTTTTGATGACAGCGCAGCAAGTTCCATCAAGATGGAGGAAAAAAGGAGCAGAACCGAGGAAAATTTAGTAAATACGAGGAGCAGGAAACTATAGAATATGATACGGAAACGAATATTTTTTCTGACATCAGGTAAAAAACAGCAACGTAAATAACGTTTATAATTTATCAAAAGAGTTACAGATCACAAGTTGGATAGCACCATATTGAAGATCTTATCAAGCTATGAAGAAGTCTTAACGAAGAAGTTACATAACTCTAATTTTTTTTAATTACTAATGAGCTTTCATTTTACTGTCAGAAGGGCCCGGCCCATACTAGCATCCCACATCTAGGCTCTACATCCATGCACTTCATGCAGGTATATTGATATGTCTATTGGGTGAAATCAGCTCATGATATGTTAGGCTGAAAAAATGAGTAAATGGGAGTTATTCAGAAACTATTTACTCGCTCATTAAACTTCGAATTCGAAAAATCGAAACGGCTTGAAGCTCCAGCGCCTGCTTGCGCTCCAAGAAATTCCGAGCCCAAAATCTGGTGTAGGATGCTCGAGCCTATAAATGCACGCGCGCGCGCCTGGTGCCAACAGCTCCCAAAACCCTAATTGACACATCCGCGCGCGGCTGTTTCATGCAAGCTAGTAGCTTCCCCACGAGCAACGATGCCAGTGCGCGTTTTCCTCTCGTCGTCATCCTGGATCGCCGGCCAGCTCGCGGCGGCAAGTAACCACGATGCTGCAACAGTGGCCGCTGCCGTGGCGAGCTGAGGCAGAGGGAGGGGGGACTGGCAGGAGCCAGGGCTCTCTCCAATGATCAACTAAGTGCATATATACATAGTATTAACCCTTTCAATTTCAAGAAAAAAAATAGTTTTAGCACGTTTGACCCCTCTTATCAATTTTATTGCATCATATGACTCACTTGGTCCCCTAACCTCTAATTCCTGCCTCCGCCACTGGTGGCGAGACAGGAGCCTTCAGCTGCTGGAGCGGCGGAGGCCCCCAAGATGGAGGACTTCTTCTAGATGAGGGACCCCAAGACGGGCTGCTGGATGCTGGAGAACCACTCGACGACGTTGACGCCGCCGACCTCCGCGCCCAGCGGCTCTTCTCCAAGAATTGAGGATTGATTAGTGAGATCGACGACGAGTCGACTCGATCGGCTTTGGAGGGTTTGTACGTGATGTTGGTCGATGTACAAGCATGATGATGTTTTTCGTTAGCCTCTCGAATTGACAAATTAAACACCATGCGTTAATGCTTTGGTGTGTATTAAACAATGGATTATCGACATGATCTGATTTCCTCGCTCATGCCCGTGGTTTTGGTTTTCAGCATATGTCGATCAGTCCATGCCCATGTGTCATGTGTGTATGCATGACCCTTTTTTTTTACCCTTTCATCCATGACCCTTTTTTTTTACCCTTTCATCATCACGTAAGAGTAACCGGCGATTTTTCTCCCTCGCCCTCAACGAAGATCCAGCGACAATGGTGCAGGAGGCAAAAACAGAGATGGAAGAGGATCTTGAAAGCGGTACCGACATTCGCATCAGCAGCCGGCGCCCGCGACGGAAGTCAATTCAGGCCGGGTCGTCGTCGTCTCGACAAAACAAGAGTAACCAGATAAAATTATACGACTGGAATAATTAAGCTAAGTTAGGATTAACTAACCTTCTTGAGAGCGTTTACAAAGCAAATTGGTAAACAGAAACTGATTCAAATATAAGCATCTTGCCCTCAACTAGTAACAAATAACTACATAATTACAAAAACAGTTCTTGTATCGTACCAAAACCAACAATTCTTGTATTGAACTAAAAGCAATCAAAATGTAGTGTAATTACAACTTGTGGTTCCATGACTAAATAACAATCCCATTTGTGTGATGCAACTGATGACACCAATTAAGCAATGTCACACGAAAAGGCAAAGCAGACACGACAAGTGAAGGTGATATGTGTGAGAGGCTTTAAATATAATTCAAACCTAACATGAATCAAAGCGGTTACCATGTTTGTACATGGAAGGTACCTTACAGTATTACACAGGCACATCGTTTCTGCCCTGGTTACCAACATAACTCACGGAATGCTCCCAAATGCTACGACTAGCACAGGGATATAAAATAAAACTGGTCTGATAAACTAAGTTACACTTTCCTGAGTCGTCAATGGTTACAAGCTATATACAACTTTTCACCCTAAGTGAACCAGATTAATGAGATCATACAGATCAACACTACACATGTTTAAGCCCTACTTTCTACCAGCCCCGTCTCCCCCAAAATGTGGGACAAAAGGCACACAAGAAAAGAAGCAAAAACTAAACATCTCGTGATGCAGATGCCATATTCGTGAAGCGATTGGCTACTCTCTCGGGTGGTGGTGGCTTCTTCTTATAGTTTGCAAGACTACAGTGGGGACATATGTATTCCAAACCATCTGTCTTTGCATAGTCCTGTTACCACAGCAGCTCAGATCAATCCATAAACTAAATTTTGGAATTTCTGGAAAAGGAAAATAAAATGAAATTTCAGGATCAGCAAGAGTTTCTACCTTGAAAGTGCCTAGCCCTTGCCGTCTATCACACCCAAAGTGGGCCCACTCACCGCATAACCCACAGTTGACCCAGTCACCTGGAGTGCTACTGGAAATACATTAAGGAACATGTTAGATTCTATTGACATAGAAAAGAGTGACACCAGACATAAAAAGAAACTCAAATCCTCAAACCTGTGGCAAAGCAAGCAACATTCACCATCGACATCGTCATGTGAAAGTTCGTATTCCAGTAAGTATGTTTCATAGTGCCTCTTCAGTGTGTTTCCAACACCCTATATGTAAATGGAAAAAAGTGTGAACATTGGAGCACATTCAGCATCTCATAAGTAGGCAAATGAACCAGATGGATAGATAGCAGCTAACTTCATAACACATTTCAAAACGAAATATACAATTGTAACCATGAACTTCATAGTATAGCCAAAATATTGTGCAAATCAAAACATGTTTCTTACAGACTGAGCAATAGCGGGGTAAATCTAAGTAGGACAACATAAGAACTATAACCAATGGTAGCACAACAATAACGGATTCGGTGTGTCCTTCAGTACAATAAAATGAACAAAAAGAATACATGCATACCGTCATTTTGTTTGTAACAGTATGGTTGCGCATCTTTGAAAAGACTTGACCTTTCCAATTTATGCCGTTCCCTACATAAAAGCCACCTCTGGATACAACCTGAATGATCAATCAGCATATTCATCAGGGAAATGATTGTATCACCAAATTTTTGGCTCCAAAGTCAATGCATGAAATAAGCAGTGCAGAACCACCTCTTTGTACAAGTTATATAAATCAAGGCGCTTTGCGTTTAGGATTGCATCTGGAAATTCGGCTAGTCCTCCTTGAGGTACTAGTCGAGTGTGGCCCCTCTGAAGTAGAAACTGCATGACATCTTTCAAGAAGTCTTCCTGCAAAGGTGAAGGGGAAATGTGTTTCAGAATAATTACTTGGAAGCCATATTAGCATAAGATGGAGAAAATAAAAATAAAAAACAGGATAGTTCAAAAAGTGTACTTCATGGCAAATTCGGATAGGCAACCGATCGCAACCATGTTTCTTCATTGGCAGAGGATTCAATGGAATTGCCAGTTGAGCACGTAATGGCCCAGATGATGATTTTCTTTGAGTTGCTGAGGCAACAGGTACTGGATTATGTTTTACTGCTGGAGGTGCTGGCAAGCTAGGCTTAACTTGATAAGCATCATGAATGATAGAGTGAGAGAAACCCATAAAAGGATGCATGTGTTGCTTGGGAGAATGAGGAATGGGCCTCATTGTTGAAGGCTTCAGCCTTGCCTTGACTGTTGACAGGAAAGATCCTTCCACCAGATGCTTCTTATCCTCTCCAACTCCATTTGCACAAGAGATATATGGTTTTGACTCCAGATTTCCCTTCGCTCTCTCCTTAGTAAGGGATGCTGACCATCTTGGCAGATGGGCATATGGACCGTTTTCAATAGATTGATCTTTGTATTGGCTCATGCAAAAGAAAAGAAGCCGATCTGCATCTTGCCTATCGAATGAACAAACCGGTGTACCATTTACACAAGAAATTCCAAGTCCAACCAAGCTTTTGTAAGAGATTTCTGGAGCAAGTTGTTTCAAAACCTATACAGTTAAAAAGAATCTTCAGTCAGTGATAAATGAGGGTCCACTCATACATATGGGAAAAGATAATAGAATCCACATCATGGGAAGGGAGGGTAAACCAGACAGCACAGTCCTTTTGTAACAGATCAGTCCTCTTGAGGAAAATTAGTCACAAAGGAAATAGTCCTTAACAAGGACAGCTTATTAAACCACTATACAGAATTATGCATTAAATAGTGCAAACTTCTCTTGCTTTCCAAATACTTGTAGCCTTCTTATTTTTTTAGATACAAGCACAGCCCAGCTTTTACTAAAGTTCAGAAGATAGCAGAGAAAGAACTTGGCCTCTAGTACAAACAGGAATGTGGACACTCATAAAACAATCAGAACAACAAACTCCCAAAAATAAAAAACCTCTGAACACTCCCAAGACAAGTCTATTATCCAAAACAAAAGGACAAAGTTCTACAATTTGGATATACATTCGTAACATTTTTTCCCTGCATGCTATTCCCTCAAGAATACCCTCAAGCCTCTTACTTGGCCAAGACAAAATCAGCAACTCTAGGCATGGAGTATTAAACAAAGTTTGGAAGTACAAAATAAAAGAGCATTATATATGCTACCATGCTCATTTTCCTCCATGTGTTTTGGATATACATTCGTAACATTTTTTCCCTGCATGCTATTCCCTCAAGAATACCCTCAAGCCTCTTACTTGGCCAAGACAAAATCAGCAACTCTAGGCATGGAGTATTAAACAAAGTTTGGAAGTACAAAATAAAAGAGCATTATATATGCTACCATGCTCATTTTCCTCCATGAGTTATTTACCACACTAGAGGCTAAAACAACTTCGTAGGCAAAAAATCCGAAAACTGAACCAAAAAAATAACCAAAGTAACAGATTAATTCGGTGTTCAGTGCTTTAACCGGTTGTCATATGTGAAAAACCAAAATCATATTGGTTAATTTGGTTTCTGGTTAACCGATCTAACCCAAAAAAGGGATATACTTTCACTACCAGGCCCAATAGCTCAACTCGACTCACCCAAGCCCAGTAGCCTACCAATCATGATAATGACCTAACCCTGCCTATTCCTATTATCCCAACCCACAGCGCATCCCAGCCCTACTGCCCCAGCAGTGGCCTGACCCTGACTCCAACTCCCCATCTACCATTCTCCCCACCACAGCTCTCCCATAGTACTGCTTCAGCAGTGCATCGCTCCAGGACAAGACAGCAAAGAGGGCAAGCTCGCCACCAATCCTGGCCGTTTTACTGTGCAGCCTTGAGGACGTCACCGCCATAGATCCCGATGCCTCCAACTCGGCTCCTACGTCAAACACTAGCCGGCTGAGGACGTCAGTCACGTGATCACGTCATCCCATCAGCATCTCCTTCCTTTTCCCAATCTCTTCAGTTCCATTCCTTCCGAGATCTTGCTTGATGACTTCACGCGGTGTTCTTGCTTGTACAATCTAATTGTTTGCTTGCATACGATCTTTACCTGCAACTAATTCCTGGATGTTTGTCTGTTTTGTTCAATTTCTCCATTTGTTTGGTAATTTCAGTTTAAACCAACATAGCGATTAACTGAATTGCCAGTTCACTGATTTTCCAGAGCAACTTCGGTTAGAGTTTTTGGAAAACCGAAATAATAGAGAACTGAAAAGACACCAGATTTTCGGTTAAAACCGAATGCTCACCCCGAGAATTTACCACCCATAAAAATGAAAATCAATATTGAAAAGGTTTGCACTAAATGGTGACTGAAACAAAATCTGGGTAAATTGTCACACATCTAAACAATTGTAATGGTCTATTTAGTGTATCTTTTGAATTTTTTGAAGAAAAATAACCTGTGCGGCCCACTTAGGGAGGGTCATCCAGACTTCAAATGTAGAAGCTCCACAAGCCAAGGACATGGAAGTCAAAGGCTCTGCTGAAGATTGCTTATTATCCTCACTATTTGACAGAGAGCGAACTAACTGGCTCTTTTCAATAATTTCATTTTTGATATGGCTCTCCAAAAGCTGCACATGTTGTGAAACAGCATATAACTCTGCACGCGTCAAGATAAAGGCTAAAGATGGTTCGTGATTGCAGAAATTGATACCTGATCATCGAAACAAGTTTGTGCACTGCCAGAAACAAGAAGTGACATGTGTGATGAACTGCAAGTTGTGATATCACAACGCATTGTAACCACCCCACGTGAAAGAGTTTCAGCTTCAAGAGGTGGAGGAGCAGCACTGAGAAGGAAAATATTGTAAGATTCTGCTCTCAAGAAAATAAACATCTCTGGCAAACCATGCAAATAAAAATGCAAAACTACAATATAAGTAATAGTAGCATAATCTAAAATATGATGAGTAATTGGTATAGGGGAAATATAGTTGCATGCCTATAATGTACCAGATAATCAACAGACATATTGAATCTGTGTTACCGTTAAGTTTAATTTTTATAGGAATGTAAACTCAGCTACCCATTAGTTAATACTTAATAGGTAGCACAAATCAAGATTTCTTGCTTCATTTGGTATGCCATATGGTTTGAGCTTTGAAACTTTCTGTAGTCAAGAAAATTATCAATATGATTATGAAAATAAGAACACAGTGCAAACATGACTAATGAACAAGTAAGTATTTAAACGTACAACAAGTTATCAGATACTTTGCTTAATATATATGACCTCATTTCTTGTTTACTTAACGTACTAGAATCTGACCATCAATCTTTCAAAAGTTTGACCACAGATTTAAAACTATCTAGATTGGCTATATAGAAGTTATATCATAAAAATATTTTCATAATATTATTAAATTTAGTAGTACATCTTAATGTAAAGTTGTAAAAGGTAACAGTCAAAGTAGCATCTCGAAGACTTTGAAAAGTCAAAAGCATCAAGTAAAAAGAACAAAAGGAGTACTATATAGTATCCAGCAGTTGAAGATACCTGACTCGGTTCTGGAGTTTACTCCCACGTATCTGGAAAAAAATCAAGCATTAAGCAGGCCTTATCATCAAATATATACTAAAGTAGAATACCCAAGGCTACGTAGAATATTTGATAAACAGAGATGCACTATATGGGTATCAAGAGGGCAGCCACTTACAGCATTTTTGTTGCTTAATAAACTAAGTCTGAACCAGAGTTGTTCAATTAGTACTTCCAATATGTAAGCCTTCACTAAACATCATATGTTTAATTGTGGATTTCATGGAAATGTATGCCAATGAATAAATTATAACATACATCCAGACAATGTTCTGGATGGTGCTAAGCAGCTAGCAAGCAGTCACCCACCTTGAAAAGATTACACAGTATGAGCCCTTTTATGAGGTTCACCGATTCAAGATTATACTCCCTCCGTTCCAAAATGTAAGGCATATTTTGTTTGATTAAGACAAGGTTTTGACCAAGAATTACTCTATTAACATGTGGTTTATGTGTACAAAGTTGAGTAAGTACTTTTGAATACGAATCTAATGACATTAATTTTATGTCACATAAACCACGTGATAATAGAGTAATTATTAGTCAAACCGTTGTCTTAACCAAACAAAATACGTCTTATATTTTGGGACGGAGGGAGTACATAATTACATTTTCAATATATGCTATTAATAAGAATTAGAAGTTCACAGATCAACAAATGAGATTGAAATATATCATGTAGTTTCATATCAGTATATGATAATCATGTCACTATGGACTTAGGTGGCCTCTAGCTAACTTGTATACGGTTGCTTACAAGGTCATAGTGGTTGTTCTTTAGAATATTGCATGCAGCAATACTTATGATTTATTTACCAAGTTAACATCACATACTCCAATAACCTAGTAGTTGTGACATCTCAGCCCATTTGGAAATGGGCCCATGGTGGTCCATGTGTGTGTGTGAGCATGGTTGGGCACACCAACATATAAACCCAAGTGTTCCATTGGTAGCAACTCTGGCTAGCTTTTTGCATAAAATGAGAACGAAACACAACAGAGTTGCTACGCGTGTGTGACCAACACAGTACAAGGTTAGATCGAAGACAGTTTGGAATGGGGATTACAAGTGGTATTAGAGCAGAACCTCGCGGTTATGCAGGCGCGTGCGAGTCAGGTGCACGGGCACATGGCTTGTGTGGACCCAGAGTGGACACCGAGCATGACATTGTGCCGGCACTAGACGCACGGCTGTGTGCCAAGAGGGGAAGATCCTGGTTAATTGCCCAAGTGTGGATATGTTGGTGTTGGACTGATGAGGATGTCGGGTCCTTTGAGAGTGGGTGTATGTGACATCCTAGCCCATTTGGAAATGGACCCATGGTGGTCCATGTATGTGTGTGTAAGCATGGTTGGGATAGCCCCACCTTGCTAGTTTATGTAGTTGTACACTAACATATAAAATCAAGTGTTCCATTGGGAGCAACACCGACTAGCCTTTTGCATGAAGTGAGGATGAAAACGCAAGACATAAGTGTGCCAGACTGCTGTAAGGAATAGTTTTATTATTCCTACAATATACACTAGGAGATATAGAGAGTTGCTACACGTACGTGGCCAAACCAGTACAAGGTTAGGTCTATGCCAGTTTGAAACCTGGCAACTACAAGTGGTATCAGAGCGGACCATCACGGTTACACGGGCGCATGAGGGTCAGGGGCACAAGCATATGGCACATGGCTTGTGTGGACCCAGAGTGGACACAAAGCATGGCATATGTGTCAGCACTAGACACACGGCAGCGTGCCAAGAAGGGAAGGTCCTGGTTAATTTCCCAAGTGTGGATATGTTGGTGTTGGACCGACGAGGACGTCGGTTCCTTTGAGGGTGTTTGCATGTAACATCTCAGCCCATTCGGAAATGGGCCCATGGTGATCCATGTGTGTGTGTGCGCGCATGGTTGGGATAGTCTCACCTTGCTAGTTTAAGTAGTTGCCCACCAACATACAAACCCAAGTGTTCCATTGGTAGCAACTCCAGCTAGCCTTTTGCATGAAGCGAGGATGTAAACGCAAGAGTTGCTACGTGTGCGTGGCCCTTGCGGGCAAAGAAAGGGGGTGGGCCAGCCGGTCGAACCCCGTACGGGGTTAGGTCTAAGCCAGTTTGGAATCTAGGCTTTACAACAGTTCCATGGACTAGATCTTAAGCATACAGATCTATTCATAACTCAGTACTTCTAGAATCTAGGCATGAAAGTAAAAGCAACAAACAGAAGGCCCTTGCTAAATGGAAGGATGGGCCCATACCTCAATATTCAACAAAGCATTCAAACCATCTTCTAGTGAGCCCAACAAACAAACATCCTGCCAAAGAGATGGTTGTATAATCATTGGTTAGAATGAGAAAAACAATGAATATACAAAAATAATTAGACATATAGTCACTAAAGCTTACCAGGGTGCATGGCACTCCACAGATAAGAAATTTCATGTTGACATCTTCGTCATATATTTTTATAGCTGGAAAAGCTTCAGGGCTACCTTCTTCCTCTGCCATTCCATTCTCAGGAGGGGTGATATTAATCTTTGGAGCATCCCCTAGCAGGCGAGGCCCAAGCTTAACACTTTGAACATGGTTATTCCGTACACAGTATAGTCGAAAAGAGGCATGAGCAAGCTGAAATGCATCCCATGTATGGCTGCAGGAACTGCATTGTATACTCGATTATTAGATGTGAAACAAAACTAAATGGGACAGATGGACAATGCACTCACGATGCTGATACCTCTGAACGACTGACATCAAGGCATGGCGAAAATGAGATGCTGCATAAGATGAAAACGAATTCCTCCAATAAATTACATATGGTATCCCCTGAATGAAAGAATGTCAACGTTACGTAATTCCAAAATTAGAACCAGAATTCCAAACTAAACATCAAAGCAACTTGTTTTAGTGAAAACTATTTCACTTACACTGCAAAAATGTGTGTTTTTTAGCGAAAAATGGCTCCGTAGCAATAGAAGATCACCATTTTGGTTAAATACCACCGTACAGTTCTGTTTCAGTTTAGTACCACTGAAGTTTACCTCTGTTATATTATTTGCCAGTTCATCAGATTCCATCTGATTTTATTTTATTTTAGTGCTTCTCTCATCTTTTAGGAAATGAAGGCAAGAGTAAATGGCAAGATTGCCCCCTTGGACCAAACCTATTGCGCTCAGCTAGAACCAAAACTATTCATCGACAGGCGCACCTCCCTCAACCACCATATTTGCTGCAGTTTCTCAACGTACCCTGCAGGATGCGGCAGTGGCATAAAGAAGCAAAGGGTTACAGGAAATATCTGGTCGTGGAGAAGAGCTCATCGGAGGTTGAAGTATAGTGTCAGCCGAAGTCAAGCTGGGCTGTAGATCGAGTGCCTCAAGGACAGGGTTGGGGATCACGGTGACCAGCAAGGAGGAAGATGGTGACGACCTTGAGGCCCAGCTGAATCAGCAAGGTCAGGCCGGAGACAAGGATGTTAGCAACGAAGACTAGAGCATTAGTGGAAGCCTTGGCAGTGATTAATCACGGACGGTGGCTGGCAATGGGGATGACGGCCAGGATGGAGCTGCATCACATCTGGAAGAACACAAAGAGGGAGGCAGTAGGCATGGGAGCAAAGGGCTTAGTTGACAGTGTGGCAAATAATGGAACAGAGGGAAACTTTTGTGGTATTAAAGTGAACCAGAAGAATTTGGTGTTGGTGTTATTTAGACAAAGTGGTGATCTTTCACTTCAGTGCTACAAAGCCAATTTTATGTTTGTCAAAACAAGCTAAACTCAAGGATTGAGACTTTCGCAAAATCAAAAAACAAGAAATAGAAGTTAAGGAAAGTTGCAAGAAAGAGGATGATACATGTATGCAGAAATCGCCAGCTAACTGAGTAAGTCTACAATAAGAATCAGCTCCTTGAAAAGAACTTAAAATTATTTGAAAATAACATACCTTTGAGTGAAGCGATTGAGCAAGCTTTTCCCCAATAGGAACCTCTAGATAAACCTGTATTAATGCTTAACACTGTAAGATTAGTAGCTAAAACCATAGGGACTGAGGAAATTGGCAAAAGCAATGTTCATAAAAGCAAACATGGAAAACCAGTAGTAAGTCAAATACAAGATGGAAAAAGGGATGCTTAAACAAAGAGTGGAAGCCTACACAAATCAAATGTTAAAGCATCCTACGTAGAATGAAACCATGTAACAGTAATATTGGTCACATAAATCAAACTTCAACAATAGAAACTGAAATTCAGTAGTTTAAGGTGACACCATTACCCACTACACTGAAATATAGGTATCCTTTGCAAAAAGCAATCTGAAGAACTTTAGCACTCAAACTGTATAAACTGCATCACTACTAACAAATTGTACAGACTACAGACTAACTTTAAAGAACCGTAGCTATAATAGCCAGAGCTAAAGAAATAGTTCCAGGTATAGTTGCCTGAGGGTTGACAGCTCAAGTCTCTCACTAGTTTTAGATAGCAGTGCTATAATGCTGCTATAGTTTAGTATGGACATGGAAGCTACAACACAGCTATTTTGCTTAGCACGCACAGTTGCTGGGCAATATAGGCCACACCAGCCACAATAGCAGATAGCAGCACATAGTGCCACTTCAGGAACATTTTTAACTTTCCTGGGCAACCAATATATTTGCAAACCCAACTTCCCAAAATATATATTTTTTTGATTTGTTGCACTTCCTAAATAATAATTTACTTTTTATAAGAATGTGTACTAAATATGCTTGGGGCCTTCCATATTTCCTTCCTTTGCCTACCAAGTAGGGCACAAGGTGATCCCACCTAGCTATCTCGATTGACTTAAAAAACAGTGCCTAAGAATCACAAGAAAAACTAGGCCCCAGATACTAGTGTGATCACAACAAGGTAAGTAAGTTTTGCCATATTCTTTCATATAATATTAACTATTTTATTTTTTGCAGATGTATCAGCATGAAATTCAAACACTAGTAACCGCCGACCCAACTTGGCCACAAACCAGCATCTTCCAATAGAAACCAACCAAAATACTACTAGATGATTTGGCTCCAGTTAGCCAAATTCCAGATCTTGACAGGAAAACCAAGACTTGGTGGAACTGGCCAGTTTCGGCTGGTTTTTCCATCCCTGATTCTAATATATATTTCAAACACTAAGAGAGAGTTACTAGAGAGGATCGTGAAACAATTTGACTGTCATGCATGCCTTTCAAACTCAAGCCAGATCTGTCCCAGGGTAATTAAAAATACAACAACCTTTAGCCTTCTATCTAAACTCAAGCTCGTGAAATAATCTGACTGTCAGGATACAAAAGCATAGCGAAACAAGTATTGATAGCAAACTTGGAATGAAATCACAAACATATGATGAGAAAAACAAACATGGCTGTTGGAATTATAGAATCTTCTCACTTACTAGGCATAAATTATGATAGCCATATATTATAAATCTGTAATACGCAAGAACATCTTCATATGACTTCTTCTGCTGAGCTTCCAGTCTCAGGGTTCAGCACGCAACTTAGAAGTAATGTGCACTTTTGAGTTTCATTGTTTGCCAGCCAAGTAGGAAATGATAATACAGAAAAGTGCATAGACAACAAACAGGCTATTCAACAAATTTTGGAGCTTACAATGGTCGGAAACGGTGGGCTGATGAGTGAGCAAAACATCTGCGGATCCGACACATCTGCATCGCCCCAGGAAAGTGTGCCAATATCCTCATTCTCAAGCTGCTGCCCCTGGAGGTACAACAAGTTGGGCTGCACCGCCTGCTGCGTCTCTTGAAATTGCTCAACTGTGGGGTTGATCAGCGTGTGCACCTGCATTCCCAACCTCCCCTTCTTAAGAACTCACAAACATACTCATCTCCAAATTAAACAGAGAAAAACCAGCTGACCTCCAACCTCCCAGATGAACTGAGCTCCGGGAAGGGGTACGACAGCCGCAGCCGCTTTGCCTCGGGCGCCAGAGGAACCGGCTGCTTCTCAGCATACTTCCCGCACAGTACAGTGAGGAGCACGCAATTCTGCCGCGTTGTGCTCTGGATTTGAGACATGGCTGAACAAAAAACAAACAGCCCGGGATTCAACTCATGCCACCATTCAAGAACCCTGCAACACAAACCAACATCCCATCAAACGACGGAGAGAAACTCCACACAAAACCTGCAGAAAAACCATGAGCCAAATGGAACCAGGCGACCATAAGTACCATACCGAGAGACCGAATCGAGGACCAGAGCTCATATACCCCGCGATTCCGGGCCGCTAGGACGCCGCCGGAGGCGCAAGGGTAGCAGGAAGGATTCGATTTGGGGGCGAATGAAAGGTAAAACGGTGGGGGGAAGAGTACGGAACCCTAATTTAGCCACAGCAACACATCCAGAATCATTAATATAGGAACGCGTGGCGAATCGCACGCGAGCCGAGCCCATCCCGATCCAATCCAGTCAAACAAGCATTACACCATCCCGGAAAAAAAAATCTCCCAAAACACAGAGAAAAAACACTAGAATTAAACCGAAAAACCACCAACCCTTTTCCTTCGCGTCTTAATCCACGGCAAGAATTCGTGGATTAGCAAGCCCAACAACAGATAACTCCAAATGAGGAGAAGAAAAATAGCCCAAGAGGCAGTGGAGATGGAGCAGGAGGCGGCAGCGAGAATGGATTCTGATTGGTGGGACGGGGACGAGTATACCAACCCGGGCTTGGAGATCGTTAGGTGCGCGTGCGCGGAATCTTCCCCCGGATTCGCCTCCTTGATGCTGCCGCGTTGCTATCCTCTTCTTTCCTGCGCTTCTTTTTCTGGGCACGGCGATGATGAGGAGGATGATGATGATGATGATTCATTTTACTGCTGCCGCGGGAGGAATGAAAACATTAAAACTACGATTTCGAAATGGTCGGATTGCGAGGAAGCGGAGAAAAAAATGATTTGTTTTTCGTTTTGGATGGATACCTTCTTTCTGCTGGTGCTGGTTTTTTCCTGCCGTTTTCTGCCCGATCGAATCTGGATTTGCTGTTTGGCCGTGTTGGTTTTGGCTTCGGCGCTAGTTGGATTGCGCGGGATTACACAACTTGGGGAGTGCTGGGGCTTGGGCGTCCATGTGGACGTGCAGTTCGCGGTGGCTCCGGTTCGTCGTGGTTCGTCTAGCTTTTGATCCGTCCGCAGGGGAGCGCTGCTGCCTTCTGGAGGGAGCGAGCGTAGGACTCGAGAGTCGAGAGTAAAGGTGGCCATCTGGGCCGGGCCAAAAAGGCCGGCCCACGGGCACGGATTTTTGGCCCGGCACGGCACGGGATTAAAAGGGCCGGGCCGGCCTTCGGCCCTCCACGGAACAGGGCCGATCCCCGAGGCGAGGCCTTAAGGCCGGCACGGCCCGGCCTTTTTATTCGCGGGCCGGCCCGGCACGGCCCGGCACGGCCCGGCGCGGCACGCGGCCCATCCGGCACGCGCGGGGGAGCGGGGCAGGCCGGCCGGCACGCGGCGGCCCATGGCGGCAAGCGGCGGCCCGGGCGCGGGAGCGGGGCGGCACGGCGGCACGCGGCGGCCCACGCGGGGGAGCGGGAGGGCAGGCCGGCCCGCGGCGGCCCATCCGGCACGGCACGCGGCGGCCCGCGGGGGGGAGCGGGGGGGGAGGCCGGCCCGCGGCGGCCCATCCGGCACGCGGCCTTGGGCCTTTTTAGCACTATTTGGGCCTTTTTAACACTATTTGGGCCTTTTTAATTCGAAATTTGAATTTTAGAGGGGCAAAATGGTCCAAATTTTTTTCAATTTTTGCTATAAATAGGGGGTTGCCCTCCCCCTCATCTCCCACACTCAAACACCACATCTCATCTCTCAATCTCTCATTCACCAACCTTCTCATGGGTGATCCCAACCAGTTCCATTCATTCGACCCACAAGATTTCGGGATTGACCTACCCGACATCGATCTACACAGTTTTTCTCATATCCCCCAGTCGCAACCTCCTCATACAGAATCTCATTCCGGTAGTGCCAGCACTGCGGCCACTGGCTCCACCACCGGTGCAAAAAGGTTTCGTCGCCAGACCTCAAGTGTGTGGCAAGAGTTCGATCAAGAACCATATGAGGTGGATGGTATCCAGAGGTGGAAGGCTGTCTGCAAAAGATGCAAGAGGGAGCTGACCGGGGAGTCCGGAAAAGGAACCGGCCACCTGAAGAGGCACATCGAGAGCCACTTGAAGAAGGAGGGTGAGAGGACGGGAAGACAGACCCAGCTCCAATGCAACCCCGACGGTTCGGTAAGTCAGTGGGACTATGATCCTGAAAGAGCTCGAGAATCTCTTTGTCGTTTAATTGCTGCTAATGATTTACCATTAAGTTTTGGTGAGTCTCCCGCTTTTTTCGAATATATTCAAACTGCTCATAATCCTAGATTCGTTCCAGTTTCTAGACAAACTACAACTAGGGATATGAAAAAGTTATGCAAAACTGGTCTTCAGAAAATAAAAGAAGACTTTACTACATGCACTTTTTCTGTTTCCTTAACATCTGATATCTGGAGTGGTCGGGCTAAGGAAGACTACATTAGTGTGGTTGCTCATTATGTTAACGAAAATTGGCAACTAGAAAAAAGAATCATAGGATTCGAATTAATTGACGTATCACATACTGGTGAAAACATTGCTGGTCCTATAGTTAAAGTTGTGGAAGAATTTGGTCTCACGAACAAGATCTTTGCAATAACTTTGGATAATGCTGCATCAAATACTAGTGCAATGAGTATCCTCACTCCTTTGTTAAACTCTTATGCTGCATCTTTTTTACTGCATCAACGTTGTGCTTGCCATATCATTAATCTTATTGCTAAATGTGCTTTAAAGAGATTGACACCCTACATTGACAATTTGCGAACTGCAATTTCTTTTATGAATGCTTCTAATACACGAATTGCAAGCTACAAGAGGTACTGCATTGCTACAGGAGTACATCCTCGTAAGTTTGCTTTAGACATGCCTGTTAGATGGAACTCCACATATATGATGCTTAAGCATCTTATTCCACATAAAGATTATTTTTCTGTCTTTATTAATTCAAATTACCCTACTGCCAATGATGGATCACCCCTACTCACCCCTAATGATTGGCATGTTGCTGAAGTATTGCTAAGTTTTTTGGAGCTTCTTTACGATTCAACTGTTGCTTTGTCTGGGGTTTATTATCCCACATCTCCTTTAATGGTGCATCATATTTTAGAAATTGCTACTCACATGAAAGCATACGAAAGTGATTTGGTGTTACGTGATGCTGTTGTTGCCATGAAAAGCAAATATTTGAAATATTAGAAAGAAATTCTAATGTTGTATACATTTGCATTTATTTTGGATCCTAGGGCTAAACTTGCAGGGTTTGGTAATGTTCTCTCACTCTTAAGTGATGCCGTAAATGTAGATTATTCTGCTTATTTCACTAATGTTCGTGATAAGCTTTCTGAATTTTACGGTATTTACAATGAAAAGTATGCCGGAGTTCGGCTGCAACGGCCTCCACCAGCACCAACGGCTGGAAAGAAGAAAGGAGCGTGGGGAAAGATATTTGGTTCCTCCTCCTCTTCCTCGAGCTCTTCGGCAACAACAACAGCAACAGCACCGTGCGTAGTGACTGGTGGCGGGAAGTTAGCGACGTACCTCAACAGCGACAAAATCAGCTATCAAGAACAGACTGATGATGACTTCAACATATTGCAGTGGTGGCATGACCACAAGCTTACATATCCGGTGCTTTCCATATTAGTACGAGATGTGTTAACGGTACCCGTCTCAACGGCATCATCGGAGTCTGCTTTCAGTCTAGCTGGAAGAATACTTGACGAGAGAAGAACCAGTCTCACAAGTGATATGGTGAGGACACTAATGACCGTGAAAGATGCGGAACTAGCCAGACGGAGAGCCCAACACACTGCGGATAACACAGATCTGTCATGCACGTTCGAAAATCTTTATCTAGACGATGAACAATCAGAAGAATAGTTGTAATCTTTGTAATTTTCTTTTTCTTTTGTAATTTTCTTTTCCGAGCAAGTAGCTCTGTACTCTTTTTCCTTACCAGGGTTTATCTCCAAGGGGAGTTTACCTGGAAGGTTTTAATGAGGCAGCTATGGCAGCTACTAATAAAGCTCAATATTTATCCATATGACACTTTGCCTATTTTACATTTTTTCTGTATTTTTTTCTTAATTTTTAAGATTTTTCTGTATTTTTTCTTAATTTTTTAGATTTTTCTATATTTTTTTCTTAATTTTTTAGATTTTTTAGATTTTTCTATATATTTTTTTAATTTTTTAGATTTTTCTTAATTTTTTAGATTTTTTAGATTTTTCTGTATTTTTTTCTTAATTTTTTAGATTTATATATATTTTTTCTTAATTTTTTAGATTTTTCGGAATTTTTAAAATATATAAGGGCCGGAAGGCCGAATGGGCCCAGAAGGCCAAATGGACCGCGGGCCGGCCCGCACCCGTGCCGTGTCGGGCCGGCCTTTTTACCCCGCGTGCCAGGCCGATCCTCTAAGCCCGGCCTTCGGGCCGGCCCGGCACGGCCCTTTTATAAAAGGGCCTACGTGGGCCGTGCCGGGCCAGGCCTTTTTATCGGTGGGCCGGGCCGTGCCAGGCCGTGCCGGCCCAGATGGCCACCTTTGGTCGAGAGCTCGTTTCGTTTGATGACAAAAAGCCTACAAAATTTTATAATACCCGTAAGATTGTAAGATTTCAAGATTAACACGATTCCAACAACACGTAAATAGAAAAAAAATAGAATTGTAAAGATATGCCCCTTCAATGAAGGGTTTGAAAAGAACGCAGAAACTCATGGATAGATATAACTTTTTCAAGAGGTTAATATAATGGAAATTGTCTTTTAGAATTGACTGCACAGTGACTTAATGAGTAAGTTTCCTAAAGTGTCTTCCAAATCAAACGTATATATAATAGGTGGGCATGTGTTTTCACAGATATAAAGTGATTGTTACTACTTAATTACTAACTTTAATATAATACTGTAGATTGTGCGGAAGCGTGACAGTGTGAGTGACAACTATTGTCTATAATTTTTTTGAGAGAATATCTACGATATATTATGTTAAGGAAAACTAAAACATTTAGAGCGGACAGCTGTCCCACACATTTGCAAACAGGTCCTTAAGAAACGCAAAAATTACATCCCGGCCCTCGAGAGAGAAACCTCCGTCTGATCCGCCGCTAGACTTCTCCCCGACGACGCACCACTGCGAAGGCAAGGAGCCGACGGAGACTCCAGCAGCTTGGGCACCTGCCGAGATCAATAGAGGAGCACACCTCGTTGAATCGCCGCAAAAGCTGGCCGTCACGGACGGCGGCGCTGAGTATCCGTTGAAGGAACATCGGCGGGGGCAACGCCCCGATCTGGGCCGGCACAAGAGCCTGCGCCATGGATCGAAATCCACGATCCCGCTCGCCTCCGCCCATAGGAGGGAAACTCCCGAACGAGGACCATGGGAACGCCTTCCCCGACGCCGGATCTGCAGGGGAGGAGACCGACGGCCCCCTCGCCAGATGCCGAGCCGGCTCAGCGAAAACGAAGACGAAGGAAACACAACTTCCACTAGCTCCTCACCGCCACCGAGACCGGCAGCGCTGAGCCGAAGACGGAGCTGGGAAGACAAAACTCCCATCGCCACCGCAATCCTCGGCGAAGCGGCGGCGAAACGGAGATGGCGACCAGGGTCCACAAAGGACCTATATACACGTCGGACGAAGGCCACGCTTCCCCTCACCTCCCAGCGCCGTGGGCGACCGGAGGCGAGGGGAACCAACGGCCTCGCCAGACGGGAACCTGGATCTGGGAGAGACCGGTGGTTTTTCGCCCCTCTCTACTGTAGCAAGGGGAAAAGAACTCTAACTATTGTCTATAATTGGACATGCCTTAAGGTTTTGTGGATCCATCTTGAAACTACTATACAATTGAGTTAGGAGTCTAGCTGGTTATGATCTCTCTCTGCTGAAGTTACTGTTCAACAATAATACTGAGACGATGTTAAAACGGAGTCTCTTGTTTGATAAGAGAGGCTAGAAATTTCCTAATTAAGTGGAAAAAGGAGAGAAGATTTACTAGGAAGCAACTATATTTTCAAATACTAGGTAGCTTACATGTGAAATGCACGTCACCCAAAATTACAAAATTCATAGAGCGATGAATTATTACTCAACAAATAAATAATACAACAAATCAAGTGTTGAGCATTCAAATATATGTAACGGGTTATGTCGGGGAAAAGAAACAGTTAACCCACTACGGATGAAACAACAGGTGTACGAAACTAAACACAAATCAAAGTGCAAATTTAGGGTAAAGGCCCAACGTCCCTTACATTGTAGCCCTTTTACTAGAAAATATCGAGTATTAACTAGAATATTTCGAATTCGTTAGTTAAGTTCGTATGTTTTATCTTTACTATCTATTAAATGCCAGTCGGTGATGATGATAATGGTGATAATAAGTCGCTCTAACTAACTCATACAAATATCTCCTCTCAGTGATTCATAATTCAATTACGAGTTTAATTTGAAAACTACGACTAAAATGTACTGAATTTCAAATTGATACAATTGAGGAAGTTGTGGACTTCATCGTAAGCTTTCCAACGGCACCAAGTTTGCCCAAATCAAAATTGTGATTCAAAAGTTACGGTCAAAATTCGGTTACTATTATGTTGTTTTTCTAAAGCTGAGATTTGTCGAGTTTGATTAAGTGGTCTTAACAATATAATTAAAATATGACTTAGCATCAAAAAATTAGAAATTTTCTGTAGATATCTATAAAATATTTATTTGATTGATTTGGATATAAGGAACTAAAACAAAAATAACAACAAGAGATTAGAAAATATAAGTGACTAAATTTTGTCGAGAAGCTCGAGTTAGTGGTGATGATATGTTGTCCTTCTATAACTAACTCACACAGATCTCTCTTCTCTAACTAAGTCGCACACTTCTCTCTAACTGACTCACACACCAAAAGCAAAGACAGTGGCGGCGCGGAAAGGGGCGGTGGCGGCTTGGAGGGAGGGTGAGATGAGAGGTGAAAAAGAGAGAGTGCACAGGTTGGGATGAGTTTTTTTTCTGAAATTGAGTTAGATTAGGAGATAAGTGAAATCCGACGGCCTATATTGATCGAACTCTCCAAAATTTGTTTTAAACTTTGATTTGAACAAACTTATAGTCTATTTCGATCGATTCAATGAGATGAACACAACCATAATCTTTAATCTTTCATTCAACACATGCTTTAAAAAGTCAAATTTGTTCCTTTGTCCCAGGTTTTGTGTCAAGCTTGTTTTTTAATAACTCTGACATTTCTTTAATTAATTTTGGAGTGTTACAACTAGAGGCCCTGGGGAAGCATGATGGAGATCCATCAAAGTTGGAGAAGACAACACATACTACTAGAGTGACGGGGATTGGATTAAGATGACGGCAGAACGAAAAAACGACAAAATCAGGGGCAAAGCTGAAGGGATGACGAAGAGAGAGGAAGGGAGAAATATATGTGATCACTAGAAAGGGAATAAAGTGAGAGAAAGATGCCGACAATTGTTATGAAAAACGCATGCGCATTACTTTTAACACGTCTGTTCACAAAATAGAGCAAACCTTTTATCAATGTCTTTAGACATCTCTCTTTCGTCCCGTTGCAACACATGGGTACCTATAAGTAAAGCTATAGAGATACCTAGAAATTATGGAATATATAGATAATCATATAGCTACGCAATTAAGTGAGCAATCTTGGACTATGGTCTAGATCATCTTCAATAGTAGAGAAAGCAGTATTCTCTTAAGTTTCATCGATGTTATCTAGAGATGGCAATAGAAATACATAGTATAATGGAGAGTATATTGTATTCTCCTATATTTAATGTTGTTTCTCTTAGCTAAGGAAAAACAAACTTCTCTCTCTTTACTCTCTTTTTTACACATCAATAAAAATAATACCATATGACATTACTAAGAGAAGACTGACATTATGTTATTAGAGATGCCCTAAGTCTGGATCTATATATTTTTTTGGAATCAAAATATGGTTTCAAATCGGTCTGTGATCTACCATGATCCTATCATACCATATTCGCTCACATTGGAAACAGAATACTCTAGGAAGTAGCACCTAGCCCTTTGTGTTTCCTGCTCGCACTTCAACCTAAAAGCGTTAACGTCTTGGGAAACTGACTTTAAACAGATTCTTAGGATGATATTAGGTTTTAGTTGTTTTTCTGTTAAGAATATGTTAATAAAAAAGGAGTGTCTATTTCTAACTTATTTTTAAGTCAATGATCCTAGACGGTGATTCTTAATCTAATGGTTAATTAGGTAGTTACACATTTTAGAAATTATGTGTAACTTTAGGTTTATGAATGTGTAACTGAGCAGAATTGAGTAGTTACACATTTTTTATATCTAAGTTGTACTTTTTTGTACAACTCAGGCAACTAAGAAATAACAATTTCTCAGTCGTCTGAGAAATAGCAATTTCGTAATAAAAAAACCATGTTTGGATTAGTATAGGCTAATCCCGAAAGTTGTTGTGGTTTGAGTACGAGGGAAACTCGTTTCACAAAAAAGTAGAATACTCGTTTTTGTCGAAACGTGAATTTTAGGGTTTCCCAAAATCAAGTTTTATATATCTAAGAGTTTGCTACACGAGAGGAAGGATAACTTCGAGACCTCTCCTCTCTTTTCTCGAAGCGGAGAAAAAAGGGCTCCGCCCCAGTTCCTCTTCCTCCCCCGGCGAGGCCGGCGTTTCCCCTCGCCTCCGGCCGCCTGCGAGCGCCGTGAGGTGAGGGGAACCGCGACCTCAATTCGGTTTGTAAATAGGGTTAGGTTAGGTCTAGGTAGTTGCCGTTCCGCCGCTGGTTCGGTGAGGTCTGCGGCGGCGGTGTCCGGCTTTTTGTCTTCCCGGCTCAAACCTCCTCTCGGTGCTGCTCGACGCGGTGCTGAGGAGTTAGTGGAAGTTCGTTCTCGCGCAGCTCGGTCCTCGGTGGAAGAGATGGTTCCCGTCGATCTCCTCCTCGGCGGATTCGGCATCGCGCTCGTTTTCTGCGCTCTGGAGTCGATCCCCTTGGTTGAGCTGAGGCGGGCCAGCTCGTGGATTTTATCCCGAGCCGTTGGCTCCAGTACCTGCTTGGATTGGGGCGTCGTCCCCGCCGATGTGCTTTCCACCGATGTCAAGTTCCGCCGTCCGCGGCGGACGTCTCCTGCGGCATCAAAACGAGGCTTTGTCCTCTTTAATTCCGGTGCGAGTCACCCAGCTGCTGATGCCTCTGCTTTTGTCCTCGGCCTTCGGCGGTCGGCGGCGTGGTGCCGGCAGCGGAGCGGACAGAGGGGATTTCCCTAGGGATTTATTTGTATTTTCAGTTTCTTTGGGGTCCTTGTTTGTAATATCTGGGACAGATGTCCCCTACTATTACCTTTCTGGTGTTAAATGTTTATTCCCCTTAAAAAAAAAGAGATTGCTACACAATCCAAACAAGATTTTAGGTTGTTAGGTTTTTAAACGTGACCATAGAAATCTGGTTTTGTCAAAACCTCGTAACGAAACATCCCCGAGGCCCTTCAAATCCCAACTAAACCCAAGAAACCAACCGATCGTGTACCACTCTCTCTCTCTCAAAGATCGCGTACCATCTCGAGAAGAGAGAGAGAGAGAGAGAGAAATTGACAGATTGTTATCTGTTCGTATCCACCGTAACCGTAGTATTAACAGTTCAATACGCCACCCCATCAAAAATTTCCCAACTCCCCCTCAAAGCTCACGCCAGCGGCAATGACGGAAGCCGGGGGGACAGGCGAAGCACCCCTGCAGCATCTGCATGGAGCCCATGGCGGCCACGGAGGTCCACCGCGGCGGCAGCGGCTGCGCGCACGCCTTCTGCCGGGCGTGCCTGGCGGGCCACGTCCGCGCCAAGGTCGGGGCCGGGGCCGCCGCCGTGCGGTGCCCCGACGCGTCGTGCGAAGGCGCGCTCGACCCGGAGTTGTGCCGCGCCGCACTCCCGGGCGACGTGTTCGAGCGGTGGTGCGCCGTGTTGTGCGAATCCATGTTCCTTGGCGCGCGGCGGACCTACTGCCCCTTCCCCGACTGCTCCGAGATGATGGTGGCCGACGACGACGACGACGGCAAGTCCGAGCAGTGCGTGACGCAGTCGGAGTGCCAGACTTGCAGGCGGCTGTTCTGCGCGCGGTGCGGCGTGCCATGGCACGCCGGCGTGAGCTGCGCCGAGTTCGAGCGGCTCGGCGTGGGGGAGCGCGGCCGGGAGGACCTGCTGCTGCTCGAGGCCGCCCGGGAATGCAAGTGGAAGCGCTGCCCGCGCTGCAGGTTCTACGTCGAGAAGTCCCATGGCTGCCTGCACATCACATGCAGGTATTAATTTGGAACACGTCGATATGCTTCTCCTCTAATTTAGGAGCCATAGACCTGTGACTTGTGAGGTGTAAGTGAAAGTACTAACTAAATCTACGGTACAGAAGATAACTTGATTTCTGCAGTAACTATATATCTGTTGCTTTGATCCAATGGCAGGTGCGGCTTTGAGTTCTGCTATGGATGTGCGCAGCCGTGGGAACTCATACACGATGGCTGTCCTGGAGAATGAATAATCCTATCACTCGTATGGATGGTGCCTAGTACAGCAGTACTAGTACTAGTATTGTTCCTCTTGCCTCTTGTCTGAACCGCGTGCTGTTTTACTGCATTCTTTATGTGAACGATGACAACCTATGGTCGTGCTTTAGATTTATAGCCTAAATTTTATCTTTTTATAGCACGAGTTTCTATTAAATAAAAAAATATTTCTGTCACACAGAATAATTATTTACATCTCACAAAATTTGTTACATAAAACTATCATGTTATATTAACTCAAAAATAAATTGCATATGTTTTAACAAAATATAGAATTGCCTTCATAGACATTGAGCCAAATGTCAGGATCGGATGTCCGATCCCTCTTAGTCCTGCCCTTTAATAGAAGCGGATAATGCATCTTGGATGAAACTGTCAAAGGAGATTTAGAAATTTAACATATCTTTATCCACCACATCCCAACGGGACGAAATCAAAATTTCTTTTTTCTTTGAGTGAATGAAACGAAATAATTTTTGTTTATTTTGAGAGTGAATACATTTTGAAGATTTATCTTTTGTTCTCACAATAATTCATATTGTAGGATCCAAAATATGTGATTATGAGACACTAACTTATATTCTATAAGCTCCCTCGTTTATTTATTACTCCAAAACAAAGCAACACTCGCCTAAGGTTGTTCAATATGAATATTATTACACGATGAACGATTATAGAAATAAATCTGGAGCAATATTTGCACTAAGCTCTAGAGTGATTACACTTTCTGGAGCAATGTGTAATGATACTCAATTTCTTTGTGATGAAGTAAACACATTGCTATGGATGTTATAACTGGTTTGGAGATGAGACAACAAGCGCTCCAGGGGGAGCAACAAGTGCATAAGTCAATTTTCATTCATAGAGTCTTTAACATACAATCTTCACTAGTACTTTCTATTTTGACTAGTCAAATTAACCACGTAACTACACTTCTTAAGACACAATGTCATTTTTGTCATGTAAATACATTTATGATAGACCGAAACAATATTTTTGTCACATAAATTATGTTACTTTTTATTTATTTTAAAAAGTCTTTGGTTAAACTAAATCCCCTCCCAAATCTAAGGAAAGTAAAAAAAAGGGAGATAAGCATATTCCTCCATAAGTTAATTTGTGCCACCTAGATATATGTTATAGTATATCTACATGTGTCTGTTTCCATTTTGTATCATTAATTATCTTTGTGGAGGGTTCTAGAGTGTACTAGTCTAACAAATATCTTGATAGATATATACTAGCTAAGGTTTAGATAAGTTACAAATTTTAGAGTGCACGAGGTGTTGACAAATAATTTGTTCTAAAATCTCCTCCGCTGCTCTCACTCGTTTTTTTGTTCTTCCTTAATCGAATATGCCCGTCTTGCACACTGATTTGCTTTCTACTAGATATGAAACGCCCTCCTCTCAGATTTCCTTGAGCAGCGACAACATGCGCATATGGAGAGACAAACGAAGTGGAAACAAGGGGAGCTAAATGAGTACGAAGCAGAGAAGGATGGAGGGGAGGATGGGGTGAGAGAGATATGGATGTTGGATGCGGCCTAATCGTATGCTGGGAGCCAACCGACCGACGCCTAATGGTCACCAACGAAAAAAGGAAAAAAAAACATAGATGATTGTGGGCGGATTTTTGGTCATGACACAAATTTTGATCCTGTTTGGAGGGTTGCCAAAATTTTGACATGACAATGTCCCTTTACCAACTCTAGTTTATTTTTCTTGGCTAAATCATAGGCAAGTAAAATCTAAACCAAAATTTTAGTTAGCTAAATTATTGGTAGGTCAAACCTGGCTCAACCAAACACATCATAAGTCTTATATTCTATACTAAATAGTGGGCTATTTTTGTTGGGCCCAATGAGATGCTAACCTGGCTCGGGCTGATCCAGCTCAATTGCTCGACTCGAACATTGGGTTTGCCACCAAAACGACTCTTGCCCATGTCTGCGGCAAAACGAGTCCACATGTTTCCCTGTAGGGAGGTCGACAAAAACTTTTCCTGAAATCACTAGTTCATCCAAAAACCTTAGAGCAGCTGTAATTCTTTAGACAGAAGGCTGGAAGCGGCAATTCTCACTACATGGTTAGACTAGCGTATCCGGGGACACACACCCTGAAATGGTGAATCCCTCCAATTTACACGCAAAATCTACCTGCCCAATCTTGCAGGTCTCAACCCGTGAGCAGCAGAAACTGCATGCATTGGCACATACAAACAAGCAACTAATCCAAAGTCCAAACAGTGGCTGGTCCACAACCAAAGGGATCGGCTCGATAACTCCAGTCCAGTCTAGGCCAAGCCAGCCAGAGACCATCACACCTCCCCGGCCACGGCCACGGCCAGTGCCACCCCGCTCGCACGACCACCACCCCCAGTGCTCTGCCGTCTTCTCTACCCGAGTCGCTGCTCGCTTTGCGCTTTCCCCTTCGCTGCTCCACTCCACTCCACTCCCCACCCGCCACCCCAATCCCCCCATTACGCGATGGTGTTGGTGTCGGCATCCCGCCCTCTCCTGCTGCTGCTGCTGCTGCTGCTGCTTCTTGTTGCCGTCGTGGCGCGCGTCTCCGGCGGAGGTGGGGAGAGGACGTACATCGTGCGGGTGGATGCTGATGCGAAGCCGTCTGCCTTCCCGACGCACGCGCACTGGTACGAGTCGGCGGTGCTGGCGGCGTCCGGGGGCGGGGAGTGGCAGGAGGGCGGCCCGCTCATCCACACATACTCCGCGGCCCTCCATGGGTTCTCGGCGCGGATGTCACCGGCGGTGGCGGCCGCGCTGGCGGGCGCTCATGGCGTGGTGGCGGTGGTGCCGGAGCGCGTCCGCCACCTCGCCACCACGCGGTCCCCGCGGTTCCTCGGGCTCCTGTCCTCCCCGCCGTCGGCGCTCCTCGCGGACTCCGACTTCGGCGCCGACCTCGTCGTCGCCATCATCGACACCGGCATCTCGCCCACCCACCGCAGCTTCCATGACCGGGGGCTCGGCCCCGTGCCGCCCAAGTGGCGCGGGGTATGCACGTCGGGGCCCGGGTTCCCACCCAACTCCTGCAACCGCAAGCTCGTCGGCGCACGGTTCTTCTCCGCGGGGTACGAGGCCACCTCCGGCCGAATGAACGAGACGGCCGAGATCAGGTCGCCCCTCGACAACGACGGGCACGGGACCCACACGGCGTCCATCGCAGCGGGGCGCTACGTGTTCCCGGCGTCCACCCTCGGCTACGCGCGCGGCGTGGCCTCCGGCATGGCGCCCAAGGCGCGCCTCGCCGCGTACAAGGTGTGCTGGATGGGCGGCTGCTTCGACTCCGATATCCTCGCGGCCTTCGACGCCGCCGTCGCCGACGGCGTCGACGTCGTGTCTCTCAGCGTCGGCGGTGTCGTCGTGCCGTTCTATCTCGATGCCATCGCCATTGGGGCATTCGGCGCGACAGAGGCCGGGATCGTTGTCTCGTCTTCGGCCGGCAACGGCGGTCCCGGTGGGCTCACGGTGACCAATGTGGCGCCCTGGATGACCACCGTAGGCGCTGGGTCCATGGATCGCGCATTCCCGGCCAACGTGCGGCTTGGAAACGGCCAAGTGCTCGACGGCGTAAGCGTGTACGGCGGGCCCGTGCTCCAATCTGGCAAGATGTACGAGCTGGTATATCCGGGGACAAGCAGCGGCGCAGCCTCGTCCGCCGCTGACGGTTACTCGGCGTCGATGTGCCTCGACGGGTCGCTGGACCCGGCCGCCGTGCGCGGAAAGTTAGTGGTGTGCGACCGCGGCGTGAACTCGCGCGCCGCCAAGGGAGACGTGGTTCACCGCGCCGGCGGCGTCGGCATGGTGCTTGCCAACGGGGTGTTCGACGGCGAGGGCCTCGTAGCTGACTGCCACGTCCTGCCCGCGACCGCCGTCGGTGCGGCCTCCGGCGAGAAGCTCCGTAAGTACATCGCGTCGTCCACGCCGCAGAGGCCGGCCACGGGCACCATCCTCTTCGAAGGCACTCACCTCGGCGTGCACCCGGCACCGGTGGTGGCCGCGTTCTCGGCGCGTGGCCCGAACCCCCAAACCCCCGAGATACTCAAACCGGACCTGATAGCTCCCGGCCTGAACATCCTGGCCGCATGGCCCAGCGGCGTCGGCCCCGCCGGCATTCCCTCCGATGGCCGCCGCACAGAATTCAACATCCTCTCGGGCACGTCCATGGCATGCCCGCACATCTCCGGTCTCGCTGCATTGCTCAAGGCCGCGCACCCTACCTGGAGCCCCGCAGCGATCAAGTCGGCGCTCATGACCTCAGCCTACATCAAGGACAACAGCAACGGCACCATGATTGACGAGTCCACCGGTGACGTGGCCGACGTCTTCGACTTCGGCGCCGGGCACGTAGACCCGATGCGCGCCATGGACCCTGGCCTCGTCTACGACATCACCCCTGCAGACTACGTCAACTTCCTCTGCAACCTGAACTACACCGAGCATAACATCAAGGCGATCACGCGGCGCCAGGCAGACTGCCGCGGTGCGCGCCGTGCCGGCCACGCCGGCAACCTCAATTACCCGTCTCTATCGGCCACGTTCGTCGCGGATGGCACCAAGGCAACGATGAAGACTCACTTCATCCGGACGGTGACCAACGTCGGCGGCGGTCGGTCGGTCTACCGTGCGACGATCAGGGCGCCCGAGGGGAGCATGGTGACCGTGCAGCCGAGGCAGCTGGCGTTCCGGCGCGACGGGCAGAAGCTAAGCTTCACGGTGCATGTCGAAGCCGCGGCTCCTGCTCCGGCGAAGAAGATGGAGCCCGGGAGCTCACAGGTGAAGAGCGGGGCACTGACATGGAGCGACGGGAGGCACGCCGTCAATAGCCCAATCGTCGTGACAGTGCAAGCGCCAGTGCAGTAGGCAAGCTCATCATGAAGCGACCGATCGAGTGAAGTGAACACGATCTCTGTGTCGTTCTACGACATTGCTCCTTGGACCATAACGGTATTAGACCATTAGAAGTAGTAGTATTTAGTAAGGCCATACATCTTGGACATCTGTATAAGCTTAAGCTATACTGGAACTCTAGCTCAGAGTTCTTTGATCTTCTTCTCCCTTTCTCCTCCTCCCCATCTTTTTCTTTTCTTTTGTGAGGCATGCCATTATGTGGTTTTGCAGGTGTACAATGAGAGGGTTTTTAAGTGGTTTTGTGATGTGTGTAAAGAAGCTAGGTGTCTAGAACCTGACCTCACTGGACGTGTGAGACTCGAGTGAGAAATGTCAAATGGGAGCAGTGTGTACTTTGGTACTTGGTTTAGAGTAGCAGTATTCTGTTTTCAATTCGTCCTCTATCTTTAAATTTTGGAAGGAGATGGAGGGAAGAAGGGAGGAATGGATAGGCAGTGGCAGGGTCTGGCGCGTCGCTTTTCCAATAGGCCTCGCCATAAGCAATTACCGGGGCATCAATGGCAGCAAAGGCAAAGATGGTGCAGATGTGCAGTGCAGAGAGACAAACGGAAATTGTGATTATGCAGAACATGCTGCTCGTAATGGCAGTTCCCGGAACAGAAATCCTCTTTTAAGGAGCTAACGGCCATGCAAAGACTTTTCAGGGCCGTTTGGTCGTGTTACTCCAGTACTAGATTGGAAAAAGGATGCACCTGTGGACCTGACTCGCTCGGTGTGTGGATCGCCAGACGCTGCAAAATCAAGCTAGAATACTTGTCCATAAGAAGTGGGCAAGGAGTGTGGTTCGTAGTGGGTCCAAATCCATGAGTTATCAGACTTAATTAATCTTAGCGTGGCAACGTGTGTCAACACTCAAACAAGCCGGTGGTTTACACCTTTTAAAAAAGAACCTGTTTACACATATATTTATCAGGATATCATGAACGGCGTGGTACTTTCGGGAAAAAAATGAACGACGTGGTATCGTTCCAGTTCCATCCAACCGAACATACGCTGCCATATATTCCGCGAGTTACGCTGCCATATGCTCTGCGGGTAGCGATGCTACTACAACTCCCACGAGGCTGCTACGACCATAAGCTAGTAATGGCGCAAAACTGAAGGACCGAAACCGTGATTATCTAGTGCGTTTAGGTGTACGGCCCGAGGCATTTCTCGCTGTACGCTCTACCTCGACGTGCCCTGGCTGACACTGACACGAGACAAAAAGCTAAAACTAGCCTCCTACTATAGATCAATAATAAAAATAACTATGTATCTTAATTAATTAAAAAACTTAGCACTGGTTTATCCTAGGGTTTGACATATGTCTCCTACCGCACCTCGAAGCCGTCGCGATATTTCTATCGCACCTTAGATCGAATCCACGGGTGGGGCACGCGCCACCTCACCTGTCATAGGTTAGACCTGCGACAGATGAGGTGTCGTGGATCCTATTTGCTATATGAGCGTGTCACGGATCTCAAATACGGTAAGAGATATTTTTAAATATTATTTCATATAAGAGGCTACTGTTACTATTAATCTGTATTAAGCGGTTACTTTTGGTTTTTTGTCGGCATGTGGGGTCTCGGCCGGGTAGGACAGGCACGGTCGATTGGGCTTGATCTTTTGTTGATTCGCGTGCGCGCCACGGGAGCGGGTGCGTATTGCTCTGTCCGGCGGCAACTCCGAGGCCCACCTGTCCGCCCTCAAAGGCACTGCCACCCTGCTGGTTCTGTAGCCGGAGTGGACAGTCTAGTGTGTGTAGCGTGTTAATCTGCTGGATACCAGAGGACGGAGGCGAGTCGAGACGATTCCCTTCATTCCCAGCTTCCGGTGCAGGCGAAGGGGAAATGTATGGATGGATGCGCACCCACCGAGCACTCCATGGTTCTTGGCGTGTTGCGGCGACAGAGCGGTAAAAAACTTGCGAGACCGATGTGGTTTTGTTTTCAGTGGTTTTGGAGCTTCTAGAGTGGAGAATGGGCCATGAAAAACAGATATGTTTTAAAGATATAAAGATCACTGAGAATAGACGTGAAGTGACGTCGGTCCTCTTACGGGTTCGAGCCCATGGGTATAGTTGTTTTTCTACTATTGGGACATAGAGGGACCAGAAGCCCGTTTACGTGGGCCCAAAAGGAAAACTTTTATGAATTGTATTTGTTGCTGGGCCGGGACTGAGCTCAGATGGATGGAGCTTGCGACGAGGTTACAACCTGCAAGCACAAGGGCTAATATATTGGCATCCGCCAACGCCCATGGGTGCGCATGGGCTGCTCGAATCCGTGATCCGAGCAAATTGAGTTCGTCCGAAAGAGAGATAAAGTTACAACGGAGAAGCAAAGTTCCCCTTAAAAAGGGAGAGAGAGAAAAGCAAAGGGAGTTCATGAATGGTGACGGGTTAGGAACCTTCAACAGTGCCAAAGATGCCTGTAGGATGTAGATGATTTTTTTACCAACCTTGTCGAGAGGATAAGGGTCCGTACGGTTTCATAAAAAAAGTTAGTCCGATTATAAGAGAAATTAGACAATTTTTTTTACAAAATACGGTTAATTAAAGGACTATCATGTGAAAATCTTAACAACGGACAAGCCACCTAGCTGCACTAGGACCGAAGCACCGTTCGAGAAATGGATAAACCGGCAAAGCCAACCCAAAACGGCACAACAAACAAAAATATATACCCTACGTAGAAGCTGACAACCACGTCGTTGTCATCACCCATCTAGCCCGCGACCAGACGACTCTAACTTCGCCACTATAGTGCCGCCGGGAGGCACCTGTCCGCACATCGTGTCGAACCATGGACCTCCACAACCAATTCTACCGACTTAAGCTTTCACTCGGGAAACGCCTAGGCCCAGAGGCAGGGAGTGAACGGAACTCTTCGACAACACCTCCAAGGAGGAAAACGATGCCTGTGAGCACCATTGTCACCAGCACCGACCCCAGTCGACATAAGGTTTTCACCAAGAGCGTCACACCCTACCACTCCGCTGAACCCCGAGGGAGTAGGTCCGGCTATGCCAGCAGCCACCAAGGCCACCCCAAAATCGGCGAGCCATGGTCCAGGGAGTATTTGAACAGACTTTTCAACGATGCCTCCAAGGAAGGGAAAGATGGCCATGAGCATCGTCATCGTCAGCACCGATCGATGTCGGGATAAGGCTTTCTGCCAGAACATTTACCTCTATTCCACCGAACCTTGAGGGAAGAAGCCCAACCACCATTGGCCCACAACCAGCCACAACACACATGAGGCAACGCCACAAACCCGCCCGCACCGCTAGATCTGGAGCTCCCGTGGCTGCCACCGTGTCTTCAACCACACGTTCGCATGCCACAACCCAAACAGCAAGGTGGCTAAACCGCTAGTCATCGCACCACAATCCACAGGCCACGAACCCCGCCGGTGAGAGCCTGCAGCCTAACCAAGCCGCTGTCAACGCACACAACACCATGAGGGGTAACGCGCCACACCATGTTGCTAGGATCGCCGCCTTGGCCGAAGTCCACAAATCCAGCCACCGCCGGTGGCCAGCATGCCCACCACATCAAATCTGGACCCACGCCTAGAGGAGGAGGCCACCTCACCTGGCCAGGGACGCTGCCACGACGATAGTCACCGGAAGGGGCTGTAGCCTGCAAGCTACCGCGCAGGCGCAGATCCAGCCACCGGCGCACACCTTGACATGTCGAGAGGACGTGCTGCACCCTCCTACCATATCTAGGGCCTCAGGGCCCCCATCGACCGCAGGACATGCAACCTGACGATGACATAGCACCCGGGTATCGTCAAGGAGGACAAAGCCAGCCCTCCGGACATAGGGTGGGTCGGGCCGATTATTCGGAGTCCGACTCCTACACGGGGGCACCTCATCGACTTGGAGTACAAGACAGAGATAAATACCGACCTGGCAATCCCGGATTCAGTCCTAACTAATTAGGAAATCAATCTGTAAGCCGATCCGGACTCTTGTAACCCTACCCCGGTCGCCTATATAAGGCTAGGTAGGGATCCCCCGATCGGTAAGCAATCAAATAGATTCATAAGCTCTCATATTCTCATACACACATAGCCCTAGACAGCCGAGAGATCTGTTCTCGAGGCCTTGCGGCACTCGGGATACAAGCAATACCATCCACCAAACACAGGACGTAGGGTATTACCTCTTCTTGATGGCCTGAACCTGCCTAAACTTTGTGTCTCGTGTGCACCCATCTGGATCTGCTGTGCTCACGCTGCCCTATATTCAGTATTGCCAGATTAGAACACCGACACAACCAGAATCACGGGACTAGCGATGACTGTCACCATGCGACAGCTACGCTACCTACGCAGCCCTGCCGTTACCATCGTGACATCAGGTCCCCACCATGCAACATACATGCTAACCACACAGCTATGCTTGCCGCCGCGATCACTGCCTGAGGCCGCCGCCACAGGCCTACAGATCCAACCACACCAACCCAGATCCGCCACCATCCATCGGATAGTTCGCCTGGCCACCTGCAAGACTAGTCTTGCCAGCCACCACGCACTTGCTGCTCCAAGATACCATCGCAAGAGACGATCTAGAGCTCCCCGTTGCCTTTGGAAGTGAGGCTTGCCGCCACCGTGGCGAACACCGACGGCATTGGCGGCTAGGAGGAGCAAGAGAGGAGCGTCCGGTCGGCTATGGTTTGGCATCTCCCGAGTTGCCCAGGGAGAGCGACACAAGAGTCGAGCTACTCTGTTTCCACGACAGTTTCTAAAAGGAACTACGTCGGCGCATATGATTTTGAGGCTTGCAAGAACCTAGCGAGAAGAAAAGGTTGAACTTCCCTGATGAAATACGCTCCATCACTGGGAAAGAGCACTCCAAGGCTAGTTGCTGCTGTTGAAAATCCAGAACTTCTAGCTACAGCTGAGCTAAACTCTAATAAGACCAGCTTCCAACATAACACCAACAATTGAGATACTCTCGACAACGAACCAATGTCTACTTTTCTACAAAATGATGTGGCGGTAAACGACCTTTAAGAACTTCGGTGATGAGGCGCAAATTGATACTGCCGTATGATGAACCTAATAGTAGATTCTTCCGTCATAGCGGGCCAAATTTCGTAACACAGAGCATAGTAGATTCTTCAGTCAGTACGCTAGATTTGGCTTACCCAGCGGCCCTGCGCGCATCCTACTGAGCTAGTGGCATCCGTCGCGAATGTGACGGGTCGTACCTCATGGATGGACGCATACCAGCTGCAGTCATCCAGGCATCCAGCAACTCGGCACTGAGCAGTAAACTGGCATGCTAGTCCAGCCGGCAAGATACTCGACATCTATCGTCCAAGTTTGGCTCTTGCCCTGTATCTACGACATGGAATTTTCTTTTGGCGGGAGACGATGCGCCGTGTCAGTTGCTAGCAAGATGTTTATAATGATTTTGTTAATCTTCTAACATCGCGAGTCCGGTATATTTTTCAATAGCGTACATGATTCAGAATCAATAGGTGCGTGTGAGCCGCTGGGGTGTGTGTGCGTGCAGGTGCGCATGCGTCTTTGGAAGTAATAACGTTTATAAATACATGTCTGATGCGGGCATCCATAGCTCATATTCATCTTCACCCGTCGTTGATGATGATGCCAATGAGGAGATACACATAGAGCTGCCACAATGTTCACTAACCAGCGCTAAAGCAAAGCTACGTAATGAACAGGTGAATTCATCCTTAATGCACATGCTAATATTATTGATGAGAGCTTTATACTAGCTAAATCCAATTGTTTAATGATACTCAGGTATTCAGCTCAAGAGTTAGAAGAAGACGTTGATGCGGTTCACAAGTATTTGCTGATTCAAGAACGTGTGGAGTTCCAGCGGGAGGTGAGGGTAGAAAATATGCCACTTGAGGAGAAAGACAATAGGAGATCGAGCCTACTTTCCAACAAATCAAATGGTGTATGATTTGGAGCTCTCTAGAGAAAGTTATGACATTAAAAGTGAAGGCTGCACAAGCTAGTTTGGACAACGGAAATGAAACGCTATACTTGAAGAGTCCGGGACTTGTGCGTCAAGTAGTGGTGGGATCCAAGTCCTACAGGACCATCCAAAGGTTCCCAATAACTTCCTTAGATGACTCCACACGGATTTGGGGTGAAAAGGGCAAGGAAATAGAAGATGGAAAGGGTTGGGCTCCGTTCGGATTCGGTTCAGACAGCCTGGAGGTCCGAAATTAAAACGGCCATGGTTTCCTCATACGAACTCCAAATTAGGCAAATAAGTACTTGTTGGAAAGATAACTCCGAGTACTTTCTAACGGGTATCCACAGATTCCTTCTGGTCTGTCCGTAATCATCAAAACAAGTTGGAGGTTATATTTATTCTTTTCCAAATAGAGTCATATAAATTAGGGAAGTTAGAGTTAGGTTGGATTTCGACCCTAACACTAGGGTAGACATCCTAGAGTCTATATATACTACTGTACTCGTGGCTTTTTAGCCTCAGACTACTTTATGCATAAGGATTGAAACATATCTATTGCTTGTTCTTTCAAACCAGCGTTCATACGAGGATAGCTGAGAGAGAATTAGGTGATCGTGTTTGTTCTGCAAGTCAAGGTCAAGCCGTCGTTCTGTTGGGAATTGGGGACTTGGCGATCGTTGCTCGTGGTCTCGCGACGATCATCTACCGGTGTGTTTGGGCGTTTTCCAAAGAGTTGAGGGTTCGTGTATTGGCGCGAGTGTTCAGCTAGCGAGATCATCTATTCATACCATTTATCCACGGTTCCTCACCGAGAAGATCGGGCCACCCCGTATCATCGTGGTATCAGATTCTAGGGCCACTCAGTGAGAGCTATTTACCCGTAGTTTTAGTCATCTATTTTCTGTCCTATACACCCAGAAGAAGCCTATAAAAATATTTATCTTTTGCCATAGTTTTACCTACAATTTCCGTGCGTCATGTTAGGTCCACTTTACTAGATTATAGTGTCGAGTTGCTGATCGTGTTCCTTTTGCATCACTTTAGCCGTTGTTTTTGTTTCCAATTTGTTTGGTCCTTTCGTGTGTATTTGGTGTTAAAATCACGTGTTGCTCGATCCATTCAAAAGCCTGTGTCGTCTACTTGCTGTTTGTGTCATCAAAACCAGAAAATACAAAAAAAATATTATCCACAAATTTTGGAACCATCTTGCTGCATTGTTAGTGAGATCCACCATCTTTGCGCTATCTTTTTCACCTATTGAGACTAGCTATAGATTTGCTCGAGGGACTGCTCATTATTTAGGTTGTGCACCATAAGTTTTGTTTCATCAAGTTTTTGTGCTCCCCTATTTTGCACATTTGTTGGCCCAAAAAAAAACAGAAACAAAGAAAAAAAACAATAGAAGAGAAAGAGAAAATACGAAAAGTGGCCAAATTTTATCATCATATCAAGTGCTATCTTATTTGGGGGCTGCATATCATCCAATTTTGTTTCCACTATTTTGCACAAGTAGTTGAGCAATCTTGTACCCTCTTCTTTCGTCTTTGAGCAATAGCTAGCGTCTCTCCTTGAACTGTTGCAATACAAGCTTTGACGACACTCTAAATTTTTCTAGCTCATTCTTTTGATTGCAATAGTCCCATTATCTTTGTGCGTGTGTTGCTGTCCACTCTTCACTTATATTTATCGATCGGCAACTAGGCATTGTGCTTTGGTGATTTGTGATTTAACTCGATACTTGAGGTTCAGAATCTCATAGGGTTCCCCACCAAGCTCCACCTACATCCGTGTCATGTGCTACCTTGCTCTCGGTTACGCTCATACATTACTTGGTATTTGTTTGTTCGCTGCCATCAATGTAAGTTTGCTATATCTCTAATTCACTTCGGAACGGTAAGCTTGCCTTGTTTCAAAATAGTGAGTTGTGAGTGTTGAGCGTTTGTACTTCTATATCTACATATACTTTTCACTTCGTGTTTTCCACCTTTGGTCATGTTAGGAGACGAGGCAAACATTCCTACGTTTACAGGAAGCCAAAATACAAAGGAATATATTACATGAGAGCTGCATGTTGATGAGCTTTTTGGTCGACCCACTATTCCGAGGAGCGCAAATTGCACCTTGCGTCCCATGGTCTGGCTGATTACGGCAAACATTGGTGGGAGCGCGTTGTCCGCCTACGTACTGAGCGTCATGGCTTGCTGATTGTCACTTGGGATGAGATGAAGCGTGAGCTACGTGCACGTTTTGTACCTCGCCACAAGCACTTCCTATATGAAAGGTTGCGACAAGAGTTCCAATCCAATGCTGCTGATCAACATATCAAGAAGACGGAGGTTGGGATGTTCCCTTCCGTCAATGAGACGAGTGCTGCCCATCTATTACTAGTGGCACAAAATATGAGCATGGTTGATGGCACGCACACCATTATGGGGCCCTTGTTCTATTTCGGAAGTTGATATGCCTCAAAACTCATGTGAGGATGAGAGCCACATAGCCAAATTGAGCGAGAGTGATGTTATAAAGAGTGAGATGTGTGATTCCCCCACATGTGAGGTTGAGAGCATACATCTTCAGAGTGTGAGCATAATACCAGAAAAATTAAGTTTAGTAGATGAAAGCATATGTGAGGATATTTTTACTAATATAATCATCTCTAATTCTGGTGTTGTTTCTTGTAATACGCAGGTTGCTTTTGAAGAAAGGGAGCTACAAGAAATACGACCTTCATTAGTTCAAGTGATTTTTGAGGTACCTACATCATCCGAGGAGATCAATAATGAACATCATACTGATCCGGTCATAAAACCCGAAAGAGAGAACATTTGTGAGTATATTCCTGCTGTAGTTAATTCTAGTGCATTTCCTTGTGCGAAACTTCAACAACCATGTGCTAAATTGCATGCTTATAATTTTGAACATCTGGTACTAATTACACATAAAGAAGTGCTAGCTCGCATACCCCCTGCTGATGTTCTATACCATATCATGCTTGATGAGCCTGTTAGTTTAGAATGTGATATGGATAAACTTTCTACCATTTCATCCTTCAAATCCTCATCTAGCACTTACGTCTACCGTTATAAATTCAATTTCATTGTCTTTCCCGTATTAAATATATGTTATTTTATCATGAGTCTAGCTAGGGGTAAGTTTGCATCAATTTTTCCTTTGTATACACCTGGGTTTAGCTATTTCCAATGCCATTATTACTATACTGGAGTAAGGAGTACATAACATCCACAGGTAATAAGTAGCCTAATAAAAAAAATAATGCACCCTTTTCTATGCGCATCTTAGGTGAAGTGTAAATTTCTAAAATGCCATTTCCAAAGCGAGTATGTTTAAAAAAAAGTTATTTCTTTTTAACAACGATAGAACATGCTATTAATTTGATGCTACCGACAAGAATGCAAGTACCACTACCTCAGAAAACACTTCTGCTACACTATAATCACTGACGGGCACTCGGAGGCTCGTCACTGAATATATGAATCACTGACGAGCGAGTAAGGACCTGTCAGTAATTGTAATTCAGAAGACAACGCAGGCAACTTCCACTGACGGGCGCAGAAAAGACCCGTCAGTAGAAGTACGAAGAGAGGAGAAACACTGACAGGCAACAAACACTGACGGGCGCTACAAATATGCCCGTCAGTGAAGTTGGCCACATCACTGACGGGCAAACAATTTGGCCCATCAGTAGTTTTCTGGGCCCAAAGGCCCACCCGAGCCGCGCAGAGGAGGTATAAAAATCTATAAAAATCTAAATCCCGGCGGCCGCCTCTCCTGTTCTCTCCCTCCGAGCCCTAAATCTAAACCTAAATCCCGGCCGCCTCTCTCCCTCTCTCCCTCCCAGCCCTCTCCCCCACAGATCTCCTTCCTCCCGGTGCTCCTCTCCTCCACCGATGGCCTCTCCCTCAGCTCCTCCAGGCCCGGTGAGCACGAGAGGCGGGGCGGAGCACTCGGAGTACGCGGTGGCGCCCTCGCCGGATCTGTGGCCACCGCCGGAGCCGGATCTGTGGCCGTCGCCGGGTCCGTTGCCGCCGCCTTCGCCGGATCCGTGGCCCACGCCGCCCTCGTCCTCGCAGCATCCCCCCAACCAGGCCATCCCCTCCTCCTCCTCTTCTATCTAACTCTCTCACAGTCGTTAATTTCTCCTCTTCTGTCCACCTTCCTCCGGATCTCCGCCACCACCGCCGCCTCCTCCGGATCTCCGCCACCAGCGCTTTGGGAACGACCCGTCGACGTGGAACTCGGCGGTGGCCCGAGCCGAGGATGGACGAGCGGCGCGCCGAGAAGAGCGGCTTCTGGCCCTGCTCGGCGCCGTCGCCGAGGAAGCCTTCCTAGCGGGGCCAGCGCGCGGGGCGGCGGCGCGGGGTGGAATGGCGGCGGCAGGACCATGGCCAGCGGCGGCTAGGGTTGGGCCTGGTAGGAAGGGGAAGGCCGGCCTTCAAGATATGAATCACATCTGTGTGTACATGCAGCTAGTCGGAGCATCGCAGGGAGACAATTCCATAAGAATCATCCAGGTCATTTTTAATTCCCCCTCAAATTGACCTCATCTTTCTATCTACTCCTTCTCATCATAGTATGTTATTCTACTATTGCAGAATGACATCATACAAACGATCAACGAGCATCCCAGTGCCGGTTGGACGGCTGGACACAATTCCTACTTTGCAAACTATACTGTAAATAACACCGACCTCTTGTTGTCGTCAACATGGCACCATTTTTCTTCTCTGTTTGCTGACCTCAAAATAAAACCATCCTCTTCTGTGCAGATTGCGCAATTTAAGCATATCCTCGGAGTGAAGCCAACACCTCGGGATTTACTAGGTGGTGTCCGTACCAAAACTTATTCAAGATCAATGGAGCTCCCAAAGGAGTTCGACGCCAGATCTAAATGGTCTGGTTGCAGCACTATCGGGAACATACTTGGTATGTTTAGTTAGTTATCTTAATGTTAACCCCTTTCAACCAGAAATCAGTTCTACCTTCGTTTCATTCTCTTGCGGATGATTGAAGATGTGATTGTATATCGGTGCAGGTTTAGTCTTCCTCCATGGCTGCCTTCAACAAGCTCGAAAGCCTTCTTAGGGGAAGTGCCTCAATCGGCTCAGCTCCTGCTCTGTTCAATGCTACTCTGTTCAATGCTGCTTTGCTTCTGATGTGTATGAAATGTGGCTGTAATGTGTAATGTGTAATGAATTTATTTTTTTTAATCCCTGAAAAATGACTACTGACGGGCAGGGAAATCAGGCCCGTCAGTGTAATTTTGTATCTTCTAACGGGCCCTACGCCCGTCAGTAATGCTGTTAGCTGCGGTAGTGTACGTACATGCCCGTTGAAAAGTGCACATCAGAAATATCAGGCATACATACGTACATGCCCGTCTCTATCTCTCTCTGAAAACCTGATTAGCCGGCGACCAACTAATCCGTGCTTAGTTTTCGAAATGAGAGGTCGAGTACGAATTGACGACATGAAACACGACATGGAAGCATGCACCGTAGCTTTATCGTCGATTTCCATATTCTTTAGAGAGACGGCCGGAGTCGTAGATTCCTTTGGTACTAATGAGCTAAGACGCGCTGCCCTCCTCTCACTGTACTAAAACATTTTCTAATCACCGATGGGTTTAAGATGGAATTTAAAACAATAACAACCTACAAGTTTTATGCAGGAGTATATAGTATTCCCTATTCTTTAAAGAAAGAAAATGCGATGTTGAGGCTTTAGTTTAGTGTGCTCTCATGATTGCAATGTTTTCCATGGAATCAAATCGTATTAGTTGACAAACACGAGCATAATTAATGTTTTTCCGTTTGATGAAGTTATCTTTACCCACTCTCCTAATGTTTCATCTTAGAATATATCAGCGCGTAGACGTCAAGTATAAAATTTGAGCTTGGAGGTTAGAGTAGAATCATGGACTAAGAGGTGGGCGCTTCCGATTTCATTAGTAGAAACCCAAAACATTGAGCAGAGCCAGGTAGGGAAGATGATAATAAGAAAGGCCACAAAAGCAAGGCAAAGATATATATCGCCATATCTGTGTCCTTTAGTTGCTTCCATTGGCCCTTCTCCTTTGTTAATTTGGTCGGCCTGGCTAGCTCCCTTAATTCTTGCAAGAGATCAAATGATTACTCGCTTGATTAATTAACGAAAATAGACCGATGCATGCATGAATGTATACATGTAAGGTGGCACGTTCTATTTTATTTGCACTTTGCCACGCTACTGGCGAGCTGAATTGGGTGTCTCGCACTTGTCGAGCAGCGAAAAGGGCGGTTCGTCCTTGAAAAGAATACGAAGTCTATTTGGACTTTTTTTTTAAGATAATGAGTCTATTTGGACTTTGGAGTTTATAATTAAGTTAAGAGAGCTAACCACTCCTACCACAGAGACTAGAGACTTTGGGACAGGTGGCGCGCAAAAGCGAGACCCCATCGTGTCACAAACTTACTCCTGATGGTGGCCAAAATTTTACGCATTTATCTATTATATTATATTATTTATCTATACTGTTGGATCGTGGTAATCTAGATTATAACGGTGTAGATGGATCTGGTTGTTTATAGGAATACATAGTCTATACAACTCTTATTAGGTGGATAAAAAATATAACTCTATTTTTCAAAACATAAACGCATAATAAAATTAGTAATTTCGTTTCTGTTTGATAGAACGTAATATGTAGTGATGGATGATAAACGTCAACGTAACATGCATTTAGATATATCAACATGCATGAGTTTGGCAGTATAGGAATAGAGGTGACGTGAGCAGAACAAGGACGAGCGGATGGCGCTATACAAGAAAAGCATGATAATTCCCAGTAGAGTTCATAACGGCTATCAACGTGAGTAGAACAGACACGAGCGGAGGAAGCCATACAAGAAAAACATGATAGCTGCCGACAGTCATAGCGGCTAGAAGCGACGGTGAAGAGGCAAATTAAAAGAATCAAAGATTATATGCATGTAGAAGGATCGCCACCATACATGTCAATGTGTTATGTGTGCAAGTGAGCATATTATATGAACGAAGCACAATAAAAGTTGGGAGCAATAAATCACATCAAGTATGTAATAAATCATTTTAATTGCACTAAAAACATATAAGTTGATGCAGAACAACATGGACATGATGAGACATGAGGCCATGAAGAGAATGTGGTGTTTTAGAAATTTTTTATGAGTATACACTAATGAACACATTGTCGTCGAAGTCATCAGGTGAGTCATGACATGATAGTAGTATAGCAGGAGATCACATTTTAAATGAGATTTGCTGAACAAGTTGATGATGATTGTGAGATGTGTAAGGCTAGGCTAGTGAATTTTAGAGAGATCAATTTGATCATGAAGTGGTAAAAGAACCACTAAAGTTTAGGTTCTCGCTAAGGAGCTTAGTGGCATGGACACCGGGTCACTCTAACGCGCGAGGATCCAAGAGAAAAAAACCTGTGCAGGGTGATGGATGTCAGAACGTGATAGGTTTAGTTAAGAGTGGACTTGAGGATGATGATGATATCTACTTTTCCATGCCCAACAACGAGATGGCCAGCTGGTAGAGGCAAGTAAATTAACAGGAGCATCGTTCAAGCATCTAGGGCATGATATTACATTAATATGAATAATGAAACTGCAATATGGCTAGCGATGAGCCATTGGAGGAAGAAATGCAAGGTTTCTGTACAAGCCATCAATGATTAGATTTAATTCTTGATGGAAAATTTCTCAAAAAATTATTGGTGAAAAGATAGACACTGAGTGATGAGGGGTGGAAGAGGGAAAGTCAGAGATTAGTGTGAAAGTCTATGGTTTGCATGGCAGGCTGTGGATCTCAATATCATCGGTTTTTGGTGTCACTTAAGGTTCTCGTTTTGCTGCCTAATTGTCAATCAACATTGAATAATGGAAGAGAAACAAAAAAAAATCACATATAAATAAATAAGATTTACTATTGAAAGAGTATTGTTAACTAAAGGTTAACAACATAATAGAATTAGCGAAAAGATTTGTACCATAGTCTAATAATTTTTTTTCAAAATATATTTTTGGCTACAATTTTTTCTAAATTTGAATTAAATATCAAAACTAATGTAGCGACAGATATAAAATTGAATAAAGGTGACAACACATAACAAATTCTGGCCGAGAAAATAATATCAATAATATATAATAAATCTAGCCGTATAAATGTTAGGACCACCCTATTAAATTATTTTATACTATAAGACATAGTATTGATTTTGAGCTGGGCGACGTGCATTATGCAATATGAAGACCTTGAATGGCGCAATTTGGTACGTAGCTTTTGACTGATGACGTTGGAGATGGACAAACCTTAATTTGGCAACTTGATGGCGAGACAGCGAGAGGAAGAGATAGATTGCAGCACAACACGGTACGAGTATCAAACTATTGAAAACTTCAACAGGATATTTTCATGTAGTGTACAGTAAAGTCAGGAACAATACGAGTTCCTAATTGCCTCAATACTCGTTTCTAAATTCGGCCACTGTTTCGATATAGTATCGTGGAAACGTCACGTCAGTGCATGCTGGCTGATGGTTCCAAGCAAAGTCGGATTACCTTTTCCTTAAAAAAAAGTCGAATTGCCTAAGAAAATCGTAGTCGGATTCAATCAGGCGACCAATTAGCTGCGTCACATCTATACCAATATAAAATGTAACAATTGGTAAAATCCAGCTGTACATCTAATTTGAATCTAACAACTTAGAATTTAAATTGGACCTGCTAATTCAATTTTAACTTTATTTACTTTCCTAATTAAAATCAGTAACCTAACTGAATATTTCTCCCTAGATAAATTCACTGGCCACTCCCTCGTTTGCTCCACGAGGAACCCGTCACTAAGCTCCTACCACCATCGTCTAACCTCCATCACGCTCCTGCTCCCCGAGGGCCTTGATGCGAGACGCTCTCCGCCGCTGGACAAGTGAGGATCCACGCCGCTAGACACGCGACAAAGCCCATCGCCGCCAGCTTGCCCTGCTCCCAGACGCGCAAGACCTCCACCGTCGCCCTACTCCCTGAAGGCTTACGGGAGAACCACTTCTTCACTGGACGCGCAAGGAGCCCACCGCCTCCCTGCCCCCAGATGCGCGGCGTCCTCTCCGCTGCCAAACATACGACTTCGCCCTGCCGGCGACGTCTACCTCCACCTTCGCTCTACTCCCTGAGGGCAACCACCCTGTCCTCAAACAGACTCGAGCAGCGTCACACTACTTCATCTCCTCTCTCCAGTGTGACTTTTCCTCATTTCTATAATATACTCGTACAAAGTTTGATGATGAACTCCGAGACAATTTGTTGTTGTTGCTAATTTGACAAAACCTAATTTGTTGTTGAAAAGGTCTGCTTTTGAATGGGGATCATCCCCCCTCCCCTTTTGATTTACGGAATTGAGAAGTTAATTGTTAGCTCCTATCTTTTTTTGCACCATTTTGCTCTTTTGATTCTTAACTAAAGAAAGCCATTTTCTTTTCATTGGTGACTTGCGAGTGTTGAGAAGTGGTCAGTTGACACCTACATAAGACAACCTCCATCGTCTGTGCTTTCATTCCAATGCTTGTATGCCTGAAGAATGGATTAGTCGTACTAGCTGGGTAATCAATTATGGATTATGGAAAAAGAGGAAAGCCTAGATGTGACGGATCTCCATCCAATTCTGATCTCTGCACTATGGGTAACCAAGTACCAATCATGTTTCCTTGGTGATCCTTCTGATTTGAGTTATAAAACAGTTGATTACTGGTTGTTCGAGCAGAGATGAAATGAGAACTTTGCAATTTTCCGCGTTTTTAGGTGCAGCAAATCTACTGCTTGAAGCGAGGTGACACTGGATTAGCTGAATTGAAGAAATGGGAAAAACTTGCCAGACGAAAGATGAATGTGATTATGTCTACCACTAGATCTATATATTTATGTATTTGCCTTGTACAGGTTAGTGAAATGTGATCTTTGTGTTAAAAAGGATTTCTATTATATTATGGACAAACCAATGGTTAGGGAAATAAATATTGAGAGAAATACTCCCATCGTTGGTTCATTCAATGCATGAACGCTGCTCTCAATATTTATTTTCCTAACCATTGTTGCTCTCAATATTTATTTTGTATTTTGTCCATAATATAATAGAAATCCCTTTTAATGCATGAATACTATTGTTTTACTGCGAAGAAGAGTAAGAATAGCTAAGGAAAGAATGGAGTGCAGCACCAAATTGATTTTGCCGGTTTAGTTCGGTCCATTTGAAGTTAGGTAATGGCATATAGAGATATTATCTTTGCAGTTCATACGTTAGAATTATTGGGTCTAGCTAGCCCATTAATTAAATTCCTGAAAATCCCAAAGGCCCAATTAAATTACTAACACTTGTAATTGGTTTAGTACCATATTGCTAGTGGAAAGAAAATGGAGGAGAAAACTAGTCTATATAAAGAGGAGGAGGGGGCTGCCCTCATAGCACCTCAAGCCTTAGAGCTTTCCTCTCTCTCCCACAAAGAGCCCTCTTGTGTTCTGTCTCTTCGTGAGCGTGAACCTCGAGTGAAGCTTGTTCTTTCTAAATGTTTAGTATCTAGTCTTATGTTGCCACATTAGTGCTACTTCATCTCGGCGTCTGGGTGCACGGGCGTACGGGAGGACAGGCCTCCGAAACCCTTGTCTTTGAGATCCTGCACCGGGAGAAGGCGAATACGGTTTTTGGGGAGCGCTTTGCGCGACTGTCCGCTGTTCGGCTTGCCTTCTTCGTCTACTTCACGCTGCTGGATCGGAGCGAGGTGGTGCTGTGGTACGACTATTTCCTCTACATCAAGCGAACGACTACATGGCGGGTAACAACGGCAACAATAGCGGTGCTGCTATCTTCCCAACAAACGCCACGTACGTTCTGTGCCTCTCTCTATTCGTAATAGCCTTAGGCTATGAGCTAGATACTAGCATGTCTAGGCTATTTCGTGAAATTCTGATGATTAAGTACACCAGCATGTGTAGCTTGATTGGAAATGCTTCTGTGGATATATTCGCTAACATATTTATCATGTCGTATTTCGTGATTTCATGGATTAGTATAATTCGGAAATGACTAATTATTCCAACATCATATATCCATATAGTAGGGGAGAAATGTTATATGCGTATCAGTATCAGAAAAAAAATTGTTAGGTAAAATTGAATATTTTTAATAACTTTGCAAGAAAACATGATTGACTGGTTCAAATCGATCATCTCTCTGAATAACATCAAATTGAGTGGTTCAAATAGGGCTATCTCACATTAAATATATGGAGCGCAAGTGCTTGATCATGCATTAGGTAAGGCAACTATTATCCTCTCCTAGCACTACTTTTACAGTAAAATGTGTTACATCAATAACAATTGGCATATATTTTCGTGTCCAAAACTGGAGGCTTGAGAATACATAAAGGAGAGATGCACTTTGATATATTTTGTTGAAACACGTCTTTGTGACTTTGTAATTGTCGTTTATTTGCTAAATGTTCAAGAAAGTTCTAACTAGAGAAGACTTATTGTCTGTGGATATATGAATTTTATTAATTGTCTATCTTGACGTAAGTTCTTTAAGCCAAAAAACTATATGACTTGTTCAAGCTTGTTACAAGAGGCGGCAGTTGTAACCTTATGGAGGAAATTTTATGTTAAGGGAAAGAAACCTTCATTCCAGTGAATCAGGGTTATGATATATTGTAGCCCTCGACACTTTTTTCTCTAATGTTGTCACAGCACGTTCAATTTATATATCTTGAGTGATTTATTATGACTATTTGAGTAACAAAATCATTTTATAACATGGTAGACAGAATCCATGTTACATCTCATTATATTTTTTTCCATCTTTTAGGAACCATGACATGCATATGTAAATCTTCAGTTTATATGTGGTATAAATGAAACAGTTTGTTGATCGAGAAAAAAGTATCACCTCTAAATATTCACTTATATATTTTGATCACAATTTACAAAAGGAAGAGCTAATTCATATTCATTAAATCTTCAATTTTATGCTATTCTCAGTTCTGTTGGTTATTTTTTGTGATGTGGATTCCATGTGCCCACTGACTCTTGATGTTTGGTATTTTGGTATATGAAATGCAATCCAGCAAGGAATAGCTTAACATTGAAACTATGATTCCCTACAGTTAGTTATTCATTTTATTCAATCACTGTCATTTTAAGTTGTAAATTAGCAGCACATTGCACTACAACACAAATTGCATGTAATGACACTTCTCTAGAGGCACTTTACAATTTGCCTCTATTAAATTGCCATATAATCATGTAGAGGCACTTTTCTTAATGAAGAAATACTTTTTGAGGTACCATATAAAGTGTCTTAAACGTAGAGACATTAGTTGAGACATTTTTATCATAAGTACCGATTGGGTGCTTAGAGGCATTTTATGAGGCACTTAATAAATTGCCACAAAAATTAATGTAGAGGCATTTTATGAGATACTTCATAAATTGACCTTACATTATAGTTAGAGACATGGTTTGAGGCACTATTTACATTTTGTAGAGGCAATTCTCATAAGTTTGAGGCATGCAATATACTACTCATAAGAATTTCATTACGACTATTGGCAAGATGTTGTGTGAGGTTGAGTGGTTAGATGAGTACGTAGGTTTCCCGAAGGTCTTGAGTTCGAGGATTGCTTCCAACAAATTATTATAATGTATTTTTCTTTATACTAGCGACAGTATATAGTGCCTCTATGAAATGTCTTATGATATGTAGATACATTTTATTAGTATCTTTTGGCCGTAGCGACATTGTCTGTAGTGGCACTTGATAAAGTATACCTACACTTATGTAGAGACAACTAGAGTGTCTCTAGCAACCCAAAATAATGTCTCTACAGGCTATTTCTCTTGTAGTGTTGACTTGGTTTACGTCAGCTTCGGTATGTATTTCTTGGTTCTCTTTCTCTAGAAGAAATTTCTCACTCCACAACAACAACAACATTTACTTCAAACGCAGCGAAATATGACTCACAGATGATTTTGAAAACATAGTTCATGGGAGGATAGTCAATCTAACACATTCACATAAATTATTCCTGCAATACATGTATTGTTGGGATCTTGGGCTAAATTGCATATTAAACCATTATCCTTTTATTTCTTGGGTGTGAGGACCCTAGCTTCAGGATAGTCGTAAGAGGCGTGAGGTGAAGGTCAGGTCAACTCACGTTGCTGAGTTGACCCGATTCTATCGAGCTACGTCGAGAGTAGAGTGACAGAGGGGGGGATTTGTTGTGCATTTACATCATTCATGGCATACATGTAGACCATTGCATTCATCATACATACATGAGAAATATGTTGAAATCTAAACTTCATTGATCAATAGAATATTACAAAGATTGTAATACAACATTATTACAAAATGAGTCAAAGTAGAAGAAAGGAAAAATTACATGATAAAGTTCAATCCATACAAAATCTAAACCTAATCTTCAAATCTTCTGAGTCTTCGAGTCTAGAGCTGTAGTGGAACGCCGACTCAGAGGGGGAGGATTCTTCGAAAATGTCGGCGACATCCGAGGTCGTTGAGTATTGGCACTCGAGACCGTTGGAATTACGCCGTTGCTGTAGGAGGCAAAGGTTTTCGAAAACGGTTTTGAAATAAATGTGGTTTCACCAGCACAGTTGCGCCGACAACCGCAGGGTTAGCTGCGGGGGCAAAATAGTGCCGATGACCTAGATAATTTTTAGTTTTGGAAATAGTTTTGTAAAATTTTTATGAACTCAAAAATGTCCAAGGGCCACTTTGGCTAAGACCCTCATTGGACGAATCTACAAAATTTATATATATGTATAGGAGAAAAGAGGTGAGAGGTAGCAAAATAATTTTATTTTCCTATACTAAAATGCCTCCATATTTTGTTTTAAAAAGGATTTATAAAACTCAAAAATCTGAGATCAACCCAACCAAAAGTCATCCATCGGTACTCACAATTTTGACTTTAGCCAAATTTTCTTAGCTCATAAGGCAACCTAAGCAAACCAGGGAAACAGCCACGTATCAAGCCAGCATGAGGTAGAAAAAAATAATTTCCACCGGAGAAGCCTAGAAAGGCTCTGTACAAATAGTGCTCAGGCAGCCAGTAGAGCCAATTGCTAGCAGTAGTCGCCACTAGGACTAGTTAGGGCAACCGGAAGACAAGCTCCAGGAAAACCAGAGTGCAAGAACTCCAAAGGCAGCAGGGCACATTGAGGAGGAGCTCCAGAGAAGGAGCTAAACCAAGGTGTGAAGGCCCCCAAGAACTAGGGAAGAAGGGGGAAGACCACCAGAGCTTAGGACAGAAGAAGGGAAGCCAGCTTACCTTTGTCCAAACCGAAATACGGTAAATATTCCTTCACAACCAGCATAGCCTTGCGCGCGCGCACACACACACACACATATAGTTGGAAGTTGGATAGTATTAGAGAACCCTCATAATCTAATTGTCATCATAGGAATTTTATAGGAGACTTGGTAGTGTTTGTTCTTAATATATTTTTTGGCACCATAATTGTCTCAAACAAAAATACTCAGATTTAGATTGCATCATAAGGTTTTATTAGGCAACATCGGTAGTATTCTGTTCTTATCAGATTTTGGGTATACCAACTCTCAAATTCCTTCTTAGGAATCATCATAATGGATTAAGGCAACCAATCAGGCAGCATCTGTTCTTATCTATCTGATCAACCAATAACCAAATACAAAACATTAGCATGATTTAACTAAAGACCAAGGAGTAGTATCTGTTCTTCAGTCCATTAGTTGACATGCATAGAGGAAACAGGGAGAAGCCAAGTCAAGTAAAACATTTGTTTTTACCAGAAAATAACTAAGATCAAGTATAGAACATCTATTCTCTGGGTTGCCAAAATTGGCATGAATGGGGGCATACACATGGAAATGTAAGGAGCTATGTCCAGTACCTATTCTTATCAATGCAAAAAACAAATATGTCACAACATACATATATGACCTGTACTTCTTATGTGAACACCAGTACCAGCTAGCTAAAATCATAGTGCAGTATCTGTCCTTTAGCTGGCCAAGCTAACATGCATAGCAATATATGCATATGAATAAAAAAGGGACCAAGGGCAGTATCTTGTCTTACCAGTTTAATTAAGCTAATGCATAACGAGCATCATTTAGTGAATAAATGAACCAAAATCAAGAGTAAGCATCTATTCTTCAGTCCCTAAATGAATGCATATAGGTATATTCATGGAAATAGTAAGAAGAGGCTAAGTCAGAGTGCAATATTCATTCTTATTAGTTTTCGAACATGTAAGAACATTCAATCCACTTTAGCAAAATCAATCACAGAAATGACTAAAAGCCCTATAAACAGCAATCCATTGGAGCATAATTAGAGCACCTATATAGACTAATCTCCGGGAAAGATTAGACAAGTCAAGCAATGATTGGACCCTTTTGAAGAAACCCTAGAGCAAATTGGGGAATGGAAGATGAGGTTTGGGAGAGGAGAGCTAGGAAAACTTACCGGTTAGAGGAGCCAACGGCCAGACACCGCGACACGCCACCGGCGGGAGGTGGGCCGACGGAGCCCGGTGGCGGGGCTGTGACGCCGGCCGCATCCGACCCGGGCGGCGGCCAAGGCGGTGATGGCCCTAGGTGGAATGGAGGCAGCATCAACACGAGGCGTGGCCGAGGCCACGACAAGCATGGCGAGGGTGCAGACCCATGGGGCCCGAGCCCTAGGCTCGTGGCGGCGGTGCTCCAGGCCATGAGGCGACGACGTCCGAAGCCGGTGAGGGAGCGCGAGGCTCAAGCCCGGACGAGTGACCAAGGCGACGGCGCAAGGGAGCCGAGACGATGACCCGCGCCAGGATGTGGAGGAGCGCCGAAGGGGGAGCGAAGAGGTGGCACTGGAGCGAGGTGAGGAGAGCTAGACGGCGGCACATGGGGGGTGAGTAGAGGAGAAAGAGAAATTAGGAATTTGGGTGAGAAGAAAGAGAGACAGGGAATTGACAACGTGAGAGAGGTGAGGGAGAGGAGGTCGAGAGGGGCACCGGTGCGGGCCTAGTGGGCCGGTCGGAGGGAGGATAATGTAATGGAAATGAAGAAAATAAAAGAGGAAATAAAAAAATGGCATAAAAATTAAAAAGAAGAATGAATTAAAAATGCTTGTAGGTTTAATTTCCTTAAAAAAAGGAATAAATGGAAATGGGTTAAAGATAAATAAATGCATATAAATATATGTATCTAATATTGTAAACCTTTCTAAGTTGAATAAAATGTATTATTCTCTCTAGAAAGAGTTAAACCCTAAATTAGTCTCTTAAGATCATTACCAAATCTTTTATGAGAAAGATTGAGTGGGAATATCAAGTAAAGCAAATCAAATGTTAAAATGATCAAGTTTTACTTAATTTCTCATGAAATCCAAAATCCTCTAAAAAGTGTTTAAAAGAGTTATCTCTAAATTTTCGTAGAAAATTTTTAATGCAAAGACATCCTCTCATGCAAGCCATGCTATGATAGTTGCATTCATATTTTGGATCTTTTGAATAAGTCCTTATCGGACTATTGCTTTTTCTTCAGAAGCCGGAGTTTAGCCAGTAGACCAGTCGAACTCCACTACCTACTCGTTACCAGGCAAGTCCAGTTTCTTGTTCATGTCCGTTGGAAATGTTTTATAAAATTTTCCTCTTGTCTATAACATGCACAAAAATAAAAATCTATTTTATAAAGATGAATCAACTGTTGTTTATTTTGATCGCCGGCTTTTTGGGCGATAACATGGTGGTTGGTGAAATCCTAGGAAGGCATTGGAAGGCGGATTTCATCACACGGGTTTGTTTCATATAAGGTTAAAGCAACAAATGATCGATTGTGCTTAAGCGCCGTAGCGATCGCGCAAACCACATACCCTGTATGGGCGGGGCTGAACCAAAGTACCTTTGTCCTAGGTCATACTCCCCTGGGAAAGGAAGACCTCAACAGTTGGATCTGAAGTATCAACTGTTGAGAAGGTGGTGTTAGCCGTTGGCTATCCACAAGGCGTTGGACCTGTAGTGTCAACGTGAGACCGGTAGTCCTAGGCCTGTTATGCGGGACTACGACACGGGGTATGACTGAGCGAGCGGTGAAACGGTTCTGTGATTTTACGATCTGGTTGCGCACCTCTGCAGAATGTAAAGAATTGTGGCTTAGTCACTCCATGTTCCTGGTTGGAACTGCGAACGCGGCAGGAAAGGGATCCATCGGGGATCCTAGCAGCCTGTAAAACATGAGATCATAGTCTCTGAAATTAAAACTTGACTCCCTTACCTTTCGAAACTGCATTGCTTTTGGAGAACGTTGCCGTTCTCAGTAGATAGTGCATCAAACATCTCTTTGTTATTCTTGTACTTGTTGAGTACCTTCTATACTCATCCCTTTATTCTAATTCCTTTAATTAGACTGTGAGCCGACGTCAGAGGTGGAAGTGACCTACGTCGAGGTCGACGAGGATGTTCTCGAAGAACAAGCACCGAAGAAGGAGGACGAAGGCGTTGACTACTACATCGAGTTCCGCGACGAGAACAATGCCGAGTAGACTAGTAGGTCAAGTGAGACGAGAGAGTAGGAAAGACTTTTGCTGTAGCCAGACGATAAACGGTTTTAAATTCCCCGTACTTTTGAGAATAATTTTGTAAGACTTTGTGATCTGTTGTAAGTTTGTAATATCAGTTTTTAATATATGGACCGCTGCAATGCTTTCGATGCGCCACTCTGTACGATGTACTTTGTCTACAATATGTCAAAAACCGGCATACTATCTAGGAGGGTAATATGTGGGTCGCCGCATTGGGCTACATTGCATATTAAACTATTGTCCTTTTATTTTATTTTACTTTCTTTTATTTTTCTTTTATGATGTTCGTTCTTTGTTGTGTTATCTAGATTTATGTAGATTTATGTTGTGTCTAAAGATCTAAGGTGTGGTTTTCCTCTAAAGTGTTATTTTCATTGCTTACAAACGATTTGAATAGGAGGTTGAATGATAAATGTTAGATCTATAGTTGCATGTGTTGTTTGTATATGGGAGTTCCGGGAAAGAATGATCTTCGTGAAATATGGATACATAAGAAGACACTAGCTTTTTCGTTCCTATTGTAAAGCACGTGGATTAAGTTCATTGGTTTATAAAGTTTGTCAGGAGTTCTCTTTGATGTAAATTCTAAAAGTTTGTAAATTTTATTTTACAATTTCTCTATTTTAAAAAAATATATATATTTTGTGCAATATATATTGTAGAAAATATGTCTTCCACATGCACGATTACTAGTAGCCGTTAATGTAAGGGAAATTACAATGTTTCCTCACCAATTTCTGGTAGAATTCGTTCCTACTTGCAAACATGCCCTAACGGCCTAATATTAGCTAGTAGTTGTAGGTATGGATTATGGACTATGGACTACAAAACAGAAAGCTGTTTACCTACCCAAGACCAGAGAACAATTAAGCTAATTTACCATGTTTTACTCACCTCCATAGCACTTAGCGAATTTGGCATTTCTTAATCAGACAACTGCGGAATCTGCTGATCGGAATCACTAATCATACGACAATCTTGGGCCGCAAGGGCAGATATCCCCAGTCGTTCCCATGATCACCTCACATCAATCTACATTAGCAACAGTAAAAGGAATAGTGCATCCAGATCAAATCTCCTAGCTCCGGCGACGGCGCCGTATCAAACAGACCATGAACAACAAAACCAAGCCATTTCACTAATCGAAACTAAGCATCGGAGCATATATATCTTGCTGAATTGACAAGTGCAGGGGAACTTGACAGGGATGGGGACCCTCTCTCAACTTCCATGCACATGTCTGTCACTTTCAGCAATCTTTCTTATTCGTTCCATCAGTCAGAAATGGGGATGGAAATCGATTGTATTTTCTTGGAACTTTGGAGACCTAGGTGCTCTGTTTTTGTGTGGTTGGAACATGATAGAATAGAATTGACTTCAAGGAGTTGTGAAATAAGCGTAAATCACGTTTCTCCTTTGATGTTAAGTTCCAACTACCGAAGGTGCTGTGTCGCATGCATGCATGTATTAATTCAAGTTCTCTTATGAATTTCTCTTTTTAATTCAAGTTCTCAACGTCCAAATAAAATCATGCGAGGAGTGTTCTAAGCTGGCTGAAAACAATCTTAAATAAATTGTGCCTGAAAATGAAGAGGGGTCTCATGACTGATGAGTTCTAGTCTAATTCAAGGATCAATTTGGAAGGACATCGGTCAGATCCGCCACATCCATACTATCTCGAAAAATGCTAAGTTATTCCAATTGTTCATTCTTTTTATTTCATCGGCATGTATCAATTCATTATATTCTTCTTATTGCCCCTAATCACTGGGGGACCTATGTTGGGGCCAGTCCGTCCAAATATTTCTTCTTGAATAGTTATGTGTATGTAAAAGTATATAGGCCATATACTGCATAACTATCTAGATAATCACTTATATTATTCTAAATGTCTTATCAATTTAGCCAACTTTCACTCATTTTTTGATTCTTGCCTCTATCCTCACCAATTTCTAGCGTGCATCTTTCTTTAGCTCCTCATTTTTTGTTGAAGCTCCGCTGCTGCCCCTAACTACGCCTATATCGTAAAATGGGAGTTGCTATAGTGACCTGGAAAATCTTTCATATTGTGAAATATCATAATTGTTTAGGGCCAATTGCCAATTGCAAACCTGCACATCGGAAAAGGAAAAGAATAAAAGAGAAAAAGTGCTGAAGACCTGCCCACGAAAACGTCGAAGAGGCAAGATAAGCATCACTGTCAATTTGTTGTATGCAGGATTTGATACCGCAAATGATGACGTCCATTGATTAGGATCAAAATGTTGCGAATGATTTCCGACTAATTTCGTACTAGTACAAAAACTACATATGTAGAGTCTAGGAATGCATACGGATCCAACATTTCTCTTCCATTTGGCACCCTAACCCAATTTCCCTTTTTTTTCTCTCTCTACAGCTGTATTCACATAAAATTCGTACTTATTACTGCTTAATTTTTCCTAGTGGGCATTGACTGGTCCAGCAATCCAATGGGCTATGGCATTACATGTTACTCGTACTTTGGGGTACAGCTATACATGTGCACATAAGCTGGCTGCATATGTCCAAGCCAGTCACATATGTTGTGTTGCTACAAATTAAGCCTACGACTGAGCCACTGGCCGACACAGTCCACCGGACATCCACCTCCGCTCGTGGTCGGCAGGGTTACCGCCGCCGCCTCCACTCGTCGCCACTGCCAGTCTAGCATCCCGACAGCTAAGAGGGTGTTTAGTTGGGCTTTTCAGCGGTTTTTTACTGAAAAAATCTACAGCCCAACCAAACGGCTAGTTTTTCAGCAGCTTTTGCTAATGGTAGCTGTGGACTTTGCAGTGTAAATTCAACTGTTTGGAAAAACCGTCTTTTGACAGCTTTTTACAATGTGCTAAAACTTCTGTGCTCATTTTTAAAATGTTGTAGATGATTTAGATCAATTAAAAGCTATATGTTCACTTTTCTATGGCCACAGCAGCTTTTTCAAATAGCCAGCTAATAAAAGCTTTGTCAACGGCCATAGCCCAATCAAATATGCCCTAACTCCATCGGCCGGCGATGGTAAACATGTCCAACAATGGGTTGAAATCCTAGGATCGTCGTCAATGCAAAGCCGCCGAAGTCCAGTCGTCCGAGCAAGTGTAGAGGAGTGGAGAAAGAGCGTTATCGCTGCGAAGACTGACGCATGATGGAGGAAGGAATCGCAGCTGAAGCAAAGAAGAGGAGAAACAAAAAGCTAATCAATCTGGACCGTAGCGTGCGTGCGCTATCAGACGGGAGAGACGAGTCCGCACAAATGAGACCAAGCGGAGAACGTTTTTCAGGTCGACTTTCCGTAAGTGGTAATATTATCAGCCGGGAAACAACAGGCGGAACCGTCCTGTGCTCGCTGCAGCCCACTGGATGCGTACGTGCAAACGAGATGAGAATACAGCTCATCCGCTCCGGACAAAACGCCCCAGTTGCCTGCCTCTGTGCTGTTGCCAGTTTTAGTTTCACGTCTCGCCGACAAGTGGGTCCCACCTCCCCCCCCTCAATTCCCACTCTCCTGTTATATAACCCTCCCTGCCTTGCCCTCTTCCCCTTCCCAATCATCATCTCCCTCCCTCGATCCTCTAGTCTCTCTCTCCCTCTCTCTCTACTTCTTGAGTTGTGTGGTTGCATTCCGTAGCAGTAGGTGTGAGGCAATGGCCAAGGGCGGCATGAGCAAGCTCAGGTGCATGATCAGGAGGTGGCACTCGTCTAGCCGCATCTCCCGGGCGCCCTCCGCCGGGGACGACGACGCCATCATCGGCTCGGCCCGCGTCGCCCACGGAGGCGGTGGCTCCGACGGCGCCGCTCGTCGCCGCGGCGCGTCGTTCCACGGCGCAGATGAGGTGCCCAAGGGCCTGCACCCGGTGTACGTCGGCAAGTCGCGGCGCCGGTACCTCATTGCCGAGGAGCTCCTCGGCCACCCGCTGTTCCAGAACCTCGTCGACCGCTCCGGCGGCAGCGGTGGGGACGCCGGCACCGTCGTGGGCTGCGAGGTCGTGCTGTTCGAGCACCTGCTCTGGATGCTGGAGAACGCCGACCCGCAGCCGGAGTCCCTCGACGAGCTCGTCGAGTACTACGCGTGCTGAATCGCCCGCGCCGTGACGGCGGCGCGCCGGAGTCGTTGAAATTAATTTTGGCAATCTGTGTTTTGTCAGGGGTAGAATCGTGATAAACGCCAAGTTCCAGGGGCAGAGTAAGAATGGGATCGATTTACTTCACCCCGGCGTCGGTGCTAATTATTTGGAAATTGCCAATTTACCACCATTGTTACCGTGCGCCTTTGCCTCGGCGCTGTTAATTCTCTCTCTAATAGTTCACGTAAGACATTGCCTTTTCAATCTTTATTTCTTCTTCTCCAATAAGATCTATGGACAAGTGTATCCATGCACATTTCAATGTATATAAATTGCTCATTTCTTCTCCAAGTTGATCCGTCGCTGCTTGTTACTTCTGCAACCCATTTTACAAAGTTTCTACAGAGAGGCCGCAGACGCCGGGGTAGCATCGATCTGAAGGTGATTAGGAATCCAAATCGTTCTTGTGAAGAGAGTTCACTGCCTGATGCTTACCAAAACCCTTAATTCTAGGTTTCTGACCATACACTGTAGGGATGACTTTCTTGGGCGTGCAGTGCCGGCACACGGCTGTGTGTGAGCTTGCGAGTCCTGGCTGGCAGGGGCTTGGTTTGTTGCGCTCCTTGGATAGTTTGATTGGCAGGGCCTGCAGAGCCTAATCATCGATCTCCACTTAATCACATCGTTTGAATCGACGCTGACATCTTTTCGGGCATCCAGACCCACCAACAGCAGGGCCCGGCTGAGCAGCTGGTGCGAATAGGAAAAGAAAAGCATTTGGTCCCGAGAGATGGACCACAGTTGTACACTCGTGCATCCGTCCTCGCGTGGCTGTAAGAGAAGCGAAGGGTGCGAGCTGTTGGAACGAGCGGATGGAGAGAGTTCTCCAGTATGTGTGTGTGTGACCTGTGCCGTTTTGTGCGGAATTCAGAAATCCCTAGGCTTGTTCACCCAACTCCGTCATTCGTGTGGCTTGTACTTTGTGTACGGTAGGGTGTAGTACATACATATCACTGCTACTATTTCGCATTGATCGTTCAAGTATTATCTGGTCACTTCACATCCGACGAACAGGGGTGGATGAACACACACCGGCCGAGCGGGAATTCACCTCCTGTTGATGCAACAGCAGCAGTGGAAGATGTCGCCGTAGTACGCCATGGTTTGTTTGTTCAAGACTCGTTAATTTCCTCATCATCCATCGCGATGATCGATACAGCAAGGTCTCCGAATTAGCACTTGCTTGACCCTCTTCTCAGGACCCACGGCCACCGATATGTAGTTCCTTTAAATCTGCCTTTTCAGGACAGAAGCTGGCCGCAAGGAGTTCAATATTGACAACTGGGGGTGCAACCCTGAAAGGATGGCATGCACGACGGTAGGAGATGGTTTTGCCCTGCCGGCGATTAAAGAATTGAGGTGTATATATATTACTGGCTCGGATGGTTCTTAGCTTGCACTGAAGCTAACCGAAACGGTGTATTGGTTAAATTATGATCAAGATTGTTGATTATAATTGAATTTTTGAGCTGAATTTAGAAGTTGCTCTGCTTCTCCTTGCGGAGGAGAATATTTTGGCGATTTGGTTTTACTTTAGGTGCCGGCCGGCTGATCAAGTTAGTTGTTGGCTGTTGGTAGTAGGTGGACTGTCTAGCGACTAGCTAATGCCTGATCCAACTAATCAGGTTTTGGCCTGTGAGCCTAGCTCGGTGAGCATAGACAATCCATGCAATGTTAATTGAAATCAGTTGACGCTGAAAGCCTTCCATCCAAAAAGTTCAAATGTAAAATGATCCGTGACCTTCAGAATTCAGAACTACGGTGTTAAGAGTCGTGATACTCCGTAAGTATGCACGCACAACAGCAACACTACTCCTCAACTAAAGAAGAAAACGTTGTGCGTTTGCCGCTAATAATCAATGATACAGCGGCTTAATCAATATCTTGCTCGTACGGCTATCACCTGTACGCAATAAGAACAGGTGCACTGTGCACTGTATTTATTCTTCCGTCCTTCTTTTGAGCAAGCATTTGTAGCCTTTTTGGGTAGGAACAAGGAGCATTAAACTTGAACTAATTGGCGTTTTGATCTTCTGGTCGTGCACATCTTCCATATAGGGTCGTGGGACACCGTAGTGCAGTGGTCGCCCCAACTTATGCTAGCCTTTCACACAGACCATCTAACTAATTATGGATGTCTTTCTGCGAAAGAGAAAATTGTTGTTTAAGTTTTGTTTTTTGTTGAATTAAGATATCGAGAGCTCTTAGTATATGCTAGTAAGGCTGTAGTACGTGTGTGTGCTGCGAAATATATGTCCCAGTTGTGTTGACAGTTGGTGTAATGATCTCGTCGCCACAACTTGGAAGGAGAGGATAACTCCTGTTCTCCATGATTGGCTGTTTGTTCGTCCATAGTTTTCTCTCAAGTCTTTGCTTAAAGGAGAACGATCGATAGGCTAGCTGCATGATAATGAACGCGCGAAGGGCCTACGTACAGCAAGTCCGAAAGCCAAAGTGCACGCACGCCCTGCCTGCCTTTCAAGTTTCAAGGACAGCTAGCATTGCATCAGGGAAAAATTGTTCATTTTAGGTCCCTCAACACATTTATCTTTTTTTTATTAACAAACTCCTCTTTTTGTGATTACAAAGAAAATGCATAGGTGTACACACACCACTATAGGTGAGTGTGCCTCCTAATCACATGTTACAAATGACGAAGACCGAAGATAAATTCATGAATCTTACTAAATTTCTAGTGAAAGACATCTAGCGCGTATACCTGTGACTAAATGTGAGTACCAACATTTGAATACTAGTGGATAGAGTCAGATCCCAACAACTCTACCATTCTACCGAGAGGTGGTTCTTAGGTCTCTCGACTCTTTGTCTTGTTTTCTTTGGTATTTTTTTGAGCAAATTGTTTTCTTGGGTATGAGGATAAAATTGGGAGGTTTTTAGGACAAAGCCAGTGTGGTTTCAAGCTGAGCAATGTGGTTTTTTTTAACTCACATGATAACTTTCATTATTGGAGGACGAATTTTGATTTATATTAGAATTTGGGACTAAAATTATGCCCACGAAGAGTTTGAGGGACCTACACCAGAAAAATACAGGAATTAATTAATGAAACCTGCATGCCTTTCAAGTTTGGAAAACAATGACAATGCCAGAGAGGTCCGAAAAATGAGAAAGTACTGTAACATCCTCAATTTTTTGGGCTTAAATTTTTTTTTAAAAGAGAAGAGGATGTGCAACTATGTAATAAACCTATATGTATTTTAGTTGGATTTTATTTCAAATTAATTCAAGGTTTTGAATTAATTTGAGAGCAATAAGAGTATTTTTGATTTTTAATTTGATCATCATTTGAAAATTTGCCCCGCAAGTATTTTTAGTGAGTTCCCCATGCTCAAATTGATTTACTAGAATTTTCTGAGAATTTTTGGAAGCCATTTGCTATTTTTAAAGCTCTCAATTGATTTTTCTACTATTTTTAAATTCGAAAATGTCTTTTATTTTTTTCTAAAAGCTCCTGGGCCAAAGGCCCGCTCTGCTCGGGCGAAGCCCAACCCGTCCCGCCGCCCAGCCCGAAGGCCAGCCTCCTCCCTCCGCCTTGGGCCGCCAGGCCGACCGAGTCGGGCCAGGTCAGCAAGCCGGCCAGCAGGCCGCCTCAGCAGGCCGCGCCTGGGTTGCGCCTGGGCCGCCTTGTGTGCTGGCCAGGCCAGCCGGCCGTGTGCCTCGACTGTCAGCGTGAGCGCGTGCGCGGCCGCCGCGCGTAACGCTGCCGCCGGTTCGTTTTTAGAATTAAATCCCGTGATTTCTCTACCCCATTATTCTATCCGTTAATTGTCATTTAATCAGTGCTTTCTTGCCCTTTCCTCTCCTCAATTTCTTCTATAAAAACCCCCTCTCCCCTGTGATTTGCCTCTTTGCTTTCTTCCCCAATTTATTTTCTTCCCCACATCCATTTCTTCCCCAACTCCGGTGGAACTCCGGCGAGCAATTACGGCGACCACGACGCACCCCACACCGAGGCGCTGCTACTAGGAGCTTCCCCACGACGTTGCGCATCTCCTACCGCAAGAACTCGGAAGCTTCTTCAACTACATCAACCGTACCGCGAGCCTCTTCCTCAACTCCGACAAACTCCTTCTCTCCTCCGTTTCTTCACCCTCGGTGAGTCACTTTTCAATCCTTTTCGGTAATAGACTCCCAGCAACCATTAGAACAAATCCCCTCAACCAATTTCACACATTATCCATCCACCTTTGTGCAGCCACTAATCTTTGATGATCAAAACCCCTATGCTACAGTACTCACATGAACAGTACTTGTTCATGTACAGTACCCTCATGCACGTACCCTCTGTCTAATTTTTACACATATCTAAACCATGTTCGATCCTTGATCTCAGTAGTAAAATGGAACCCTTAGAACCCCACGAGTTCAATGGTGTGATCGGATTTTTAATCCAACCGCTAGATTTTAAATTATATTCGATTTGGGATGAAATTCGACCAAATTTTGGGATAACTTGATGCTGGATGATTATTTTGGAGTTAATTTTTTTTCTGTAGATTACTAATATGCTAAGGAGTACTTCTGTAAATTTTCATAATTTTTAGACTTGTGTAGAATTTCCTAGAGTTAAAATAATATTTATTTTAAATATTAAAAATAGAAATGCTCTCTGTTATTTATACCCAATTTTTGCCTAGGATCAGAGAACCTTCAAACTAATTTACCATGTAAACCAAAATATTTTTCCTATAATGGTTTGAGCTATAAAAATCAGGATGTGTTCTATATCTATTTAAAATTAATATTTAAATCCTGTTTTTAGCAATAGTGCCTTTATAAATCTGTTTTAGCTATTAAAAATGCATGTCCAGTACCTAATAAATCATGTTATATTCTAGAAATGGTGTCAAGTTATGAGAACCCATTTAGCATAATTAAATAATATTTTACCATGTTTTTAGTGTAGTTTTCATGCTTAGAATAATAGTTTTAATTATTTAAAATACATTTCTAGAACAATTTTAAACATGAAGTGTCTCTGGAATTGGTATTATATCATGATAACCCATTTGCATAATTTATTGATGTTACTTATTATTTTTTACATAATTGTTACACTAGAAATGATAGAAATGGCTTTAATTAAATAATGTTCAGATTTAATATTATTATTAAATTATTTTTGGTACTTTTATGGTACAGTTAACACATTCTAGGATGATCCATGTTTAGTTAGCTTATGCTAATGGTAGAGAATAGCTTTGTGATTTATTTCTAGTCTTTAAAATAATAGAAATGGCATGAGTAATTGTGGTTATATGTTATGAATTTATTCTTTACTAGCATGTTAAGGTGTATGTTGTGGGTGTATATATAAAAATATCTATTCTAATACCCGGTAAGGGATATGTGCTATATGTTACTTTTATATTATATTATATTATATATATATATATATATATATATATATGGTTATGGCCAATCCTAGGAGACTCATTCTATCTTCGTGCGATCGCGCCATCGTTCCATTCCACCTGTATCTTACCTTCGTCGTGCTTCTCTCTCGTGTTGCTTTTCGGAATGCTTTATTGGAGTCCGTATTTATTTGCTTTGCTTGTTGCGTTGTGACAATAGGGAGTGAAGCATAAATTCATTCGATCTCCTGATATTAATCAAATAAGCATCTTTCTTTCTAAAGAAAGCCCTTTTCCTCCTACCTCATACGGCTCAGAAATTGCTATTTGAATTTTCCCTATCTTAACTGAATTCGATTTCTCAAAAATCGATCCAATTTCTTGAATTAAAACTTGTTGAGCTCGCTGAGTTAGGGTCGGATGCCCGATGATTCCCTTTCTCTCTATTCTTCCTATTCTACTCTGAGTGAAACTTACCATCTAAAAGGTGCGGGCGACAGCTGGATCATGTGATGAAGGAGCAATGGTCGTTCTTCGTGAGATGAAGAAACCATTAGTCGTCCGTATCGAATAAGGGCGAAGTCTTGAAGTTGGAGAATTGTGACAACAGTACAACCACATGCTATATGGGCAATGTCTTGGTCAAGTAGGTTAGTCAGTCTTTGGTGCCGATGTTGCCGTACCGCAGAAGGGGTGGACATAGCTACGAGAATCCTCGACATAGATGGGGGGATCGGAGTACGGGGATGTACTCTCGACTCCGAGCCAGACCCGGTGGGCACGTCACACCTTAGGGGGATCTAGCTAAAAGGCCTCGTCACGGTCACCCTGTCGACACACCGATGAGCGTGTGTACAAGCCCGATCAGCTTGGTATAAGGGGATGACCGTGTCATGTGGGTAATGTGTATAAACTCTGCAGAGTAATAAACTAATCGATTAGTCGTGTCTACGGTTATGGACAGCAGATGACTCATTCTTGATGAAAAGGACCTGTCCCTCTCCCTCTTGCTACTTCCCTCTATCCCTTTGCTGATGAAACCTATGGTTGAGCTAAGGCGGGAGTTCCTTGCTCGAATGTGTTGTCGAGGACCACATGCTGGAAAATACCCCTATTATTAAAAACTGTTTTATATTAAAATACTGCCTTCAAACCTACTACAGTAATTCAAATTAAAAGTTTGCTTTACGCAACTAAGCCGTAAAGCCTTCCTTTGAAGCCTTGCATGTAGTATGGTAGGACCATTTGCCGCCAGGTGGCTTGCTGAGTACGCGAAGTACTCATCGTGCATGTTTTGTTGTGGTGGTGTGCAGAGGAGTATGCTGAAGAAGGAGCTGATGAAGACTTCTTCTATGATGATCCCGAAGAATAGGTCGCGTGGCTTCCGTCAATTACCTATGGCACGGATGGAGTCGCTTCGCTTTTATTTCCGTTGTTTCTTCTGATGTAATAATATCGAAAAAACATGAAACTATGTAAGCCATGTGGCATATCGTATTCAAACTAAGTTTTGACTTTGAATGCATGCAATGTTATTCATTTCGTCTGTGTACCGTTAGCGTGATCCTGGACTGGCGAGGATGTATATAAAGGGGTCTGGTAGTTAAAACTAGACTCTCACAAATATAAACGAAAGCTTAATTAATTTTGAAAATTAAGGAATCCTCAACCCACTAAATGTTGAGAAGAGCGCCGGAGGAGAATAGAGAAGGGACGTGGTGAACGAAACAACTGACCTCAGTGGCGATGTTGCTGCACTTTGGCTAGGTTTTCATGCCATTCATGCCTTCATGGTGGCATCTGATGGAGACATTATTCTTTTCTTATTTTTTAACTTCGATAGAGACATTTTTAATTGTGGTTAGAGCGCGCTAAAAGAAGAAGAAAACGATGAGAGGTTGGTCTTTCTTCGAACGGTACATACCCAGGACAATACTGAATCGAGCCCAGTAACATAATCTGGCCCATCTGCTCTCAAAACTGCATTGAGCCGAGCAACATAATCTGGCCCATCAGCTCCCCACATTCTATTGTTCTGCAAACAAACTAAAGCTCGGAGAGAATCCAGCCCAGTCACAGGTGGGCCCATATTGTTTTGGAAAACGATTCTGCTCGCTCGGTCAATCTGACTTCCATCGGACGCCTCCGTGAGCGTAGATCGTGACTTGATCCGGCGGCTGAGAGCAAAGTGGCTATTTATAATTGATGCTACGGATGGTAGCTGGGAGTAGTTGTAAAATTCACCGTTGCCATTGGAGTTTCCTTACGAGTTACGAGTAGCCGTCGTACATGAATGTCCATATGTTTTTCTTTCGCACATACGGCATGTGTCTTTAATTCCATATTTTTGTTATACTGGGTGAAGTGATGTAGAATACGTACAAAAAAATTATAGTATGCCATTATTTATTTTGTTGCACATGTTGCATGTGTTTTCCCATATTTTTAGTACACTAGGTGGATAGATGCTGCATATGTATAAAAAATGTGTTGCATATGTTGTTTTTTGTTTGCATGTGTTTGAGTTTTTAGCATGTACATACGTCTATTATTTTTGTGTGCGTATGTCAATCAATTCTCCTACACGTGTTTCAATCAAGTTCTACAGTTTCTTGTATCGTACAGATATTTGTTGCATACTGTTACATAAGTTGTTTTGTACAAGTGTTATATGAGGCTTTCCATTTTTTTTGTTGCACAAGGGAGTATGTTGCAAAAGAGCGAAAAATGTTGCACGCATAATTTTTATTGTTCTGTGATTGGTTGTTGCATTTGGTGAAGAGATGATGTATATGTACGAAAAAGTTATTATTTATGCACAATTTTATTGTTGCTACGATCGGAGGGCTCTCTAAGAGCATCCGACACGCTCTTGATATTTTACTCATTTTATATACAAATGAGTCTTGTTTTGCTTGCCTCGTCGCAAGGAATACGAAGCTCCAAGCGGATCCTGGTTCGGACATTAGGTGTAAAAGTCACAATATTTAGAAATTTAGCAAAATGCTCACGTATTAGTTATTAGTAAAACGGTTGTTGCTTGCCTACCAATCGTGTGCACCATGTGGGATGGAAATTCCGTTGAATTGGAGACGGTACGGGAGAGAGTACAAAGAGCATCGTATTTGTAGCACCCATAAATTAGGTGTTAAGGTGGATCAACTTTTTTTATTCACCTCGTTATGTTTTTTGTATCACTATCTCTTAGCACCACCTATAAGTTCTAAAAAATAATTTATTTGGCTAAGCTAAGCTTAGCGGTGGTGCTAAGCTTTTTTTATCTTAGCACCTACTCTCATATCCTTTATCACCGAGGCTAGTCAATTTTTTTTAACTTTTAACATCTGCTTAGCACTTCGGAATACATATTCTCTTATATATAATTTGACACCGGTGGATTAGAGCACGGTGGAGGTTGGCAGCGAGCAGCTAATTCGCTGCCTAAGACACAACATGGTTGCCGATGATGTTCGCGAAGATCAACAATAGCTTGATCTCCTGAAGTACCCACATGAGGCAGGACGAAGAGAACCTGTTAGCTAGGGCATCCATACGCCAGCGAGGTGAAGGTGTGTGCTGCTAGTGTAACATCTTAATTTTTATGAGCTTCAATTTTCTTAAATAAAACAAAGGATTCTACTCGGTGCAAAGTCATATTTTTTTTATTTTATTTAGATTTTATCTAAGTTGATTCAAAAGGTTTTGAACAAGTTTAGTCTATAAACAAAGAGATATTTAATTCTTAGTAATTATTATTTTTGATTTATCCTTAAAAATATTTTTATTAGATTCACCATGTTTAATTTGATTTGTGGGATTTTTCTCACAATTTTTGGACTAACTTTTAATGCCTTTTGGAATCATTTGCTATTCTCATTTTTTGAATAAATCATAAACCCTCAAAGGGCCACAGGCTGAAAGCCCACATCCCCTCTCTCCTCTCTCCCTCTCAGGTCGACGACAACCTCTCCCTTTGTTTCCCCTCTTGGGCTAGGCCTGTCTTCCTTCTCTTCTCGCCTGCATGCGCCGACTGGGCCAAGCCCATCATTAGCCACGTGCCCCGCGTTGCTGCTAGCCATTGGATCCCGATCTGACGTGCCATGGCGCATACCAATTTGGTCACTTAAGTGACTCGATCTCGATCGCTTGATCGCAACCGAAGGCCAGCGTTGTGTCTCCTTCGCCGCTCTCACGCGTGTCCACGCAATGGGCAAGTCCCGTGCCACCACGTCGACATTCCTTCTCAGCCGCCCGCCTTTGCTTTGCTATTTAAACCACCAATCATGTCAAACTGATGGCATTGCCGCTCTCGTCAGAAACCATAAAGATTTGAGCTCTATCTCCCTTTGTAGCTGCCACCCTCGTTTAACCTAATTCATCGGTCGTTGTTGACGTTTTTGTTGGAGTGTGTTGTAAATAGATAAAACTATAGGGTCAAAAATGTAAGAAACTTAGGAAATATAGAGAGATGAAGAAGGATCGGGAGACACCAGAAAAATAGCCTGAGAATCCCCTCTTATCTTCATCTCAAATCCCTAGTTCTTGTACAATTGAATCAGGAGAAATAGAATGAATTTCATCATGGTATCATAGCAGATTGAATCTCGCCTGTGTTTCGTGGGCTAAGTTGGTCGCCGGAGCAGCGTCTCCACCGATCCAACCCGACGCAGAGGAGGAGTGCGCGCCATCGCCCCTGTTCCCTGCGCCGCCGCCGAAGTGAGCTCTCCTCAGAAGCTTACTTTGCGCCGTGCCAACACCAACGAGCGCTAGGCGCTCATCTTCGACGACCGTCGTCGCCTCTGCTTCATTTGGGCCAAATCGAAGGAGGCCGGAACCTAGGCGAGCTGACGGCAGTGGAGGAGGCTGTGCCGCCATTGCTGCTGCTGGAGCCGAAAGGGGTCGAACGCGTTGCCGCGACAGATCAGTGATTGCTTGTTTTTTGGATCAGTGACTGCTTGATTTGGGGGAGAACGAGCTGAGATTGGGAAGTTGTTTAAACTCAGAAGTCAAGACCACGGTTGCTGTGTGTGATTTAGTTCCAAGAAGCTGCGATCTCGCTCTATTTCTTCCATCTGGTGGTCTGATTGCTCATCTGCTGTGCAGCTTGTGTTCAGTGCTGCTTACTTTACATCCTATTGTCATCAGTCAGAAGCAGAGGAGGTACGAAACTAACTCCTTTGTGAGCTGCTATTCAGACTGTCCAGTGAGGCAGTGATTAGTAGAACAGATTGCTTCTTGGTTGCTGGTACGGATTGAGCTCTTTAGCAAATGGCTGGAACAGATAATCAAGGTGATACTAGCATGACAAGAATGTATGAAATCTTTAGCAAGTTACTTGAGCAACAACAGCAGTAGCTTAAGGTAGTTCCTGAGGTACCCAAGTATGCTCTTGAACCCAATCCAGTGAGATTGTCAGGTCCAGGGAACTATGTTAGCTGGGCACGTCATGCTCAACTAATTCTGAGTTCACATGGTTATGAGAATTTGATCAGGAGTGATGATGAAAGGCAGGGAAGCAGTGATGTTAGTGCAAAGCAGACAAATGACAGGGTGCTTGTGTGGATGTTGGGAAGCATGGAACCTGTTGTTCGACAACAAGTTGAAATCATGTCAACCGTGTATGAAGTGTGTTAGAAAGACAATTTGCTGGTAAATCGAACAAGATGCAAGCTACCCGAATTATGGATAAGCTTGCTCATCTGAAACAGGGATCCAAATCTGTTACTGAATATGCTGGTGAAGTTAAAAGGTTATACAGGGACCTTCACTACTACCACCCTTTTGAACCTGTTGATAAGAAAGATTTGGCTGTCCATCACAAATGGTTTGAATCACTTGTGGCAAAATTGTTTCTTGATGGATTGATCCAAGAACTTAACCTCCGGAGGCAACTTATATTCTCACAACCGGAGTGGCCGAGTCTTGATGACATTATATCTAATGTAATTGAGGAGGAGACACGCTTGGCCCAACACAGGGAGGACAGCCAGAAATATACAGATGATCGGGCAGCATTGTCTATGCAGTCGCGACGTGGTCCAAGGTCCTTCGGCAAGCCAGACAAAAGTAAGTTGTTCTGTGACCATTGCAAGAAGAATGGACACACAAAAGACATGTGCTTTGAATTACATGGCTACCCACCGTGGTGGGAAAAAGGGAGATCATGGCAAGGGGGAGCTCAGAGGGTAAGCAAAAGACAGGCCAGCCATACTGCATCTTTACGGGAGCAACCTGTGGTAGATGTTTGAGATCTTGAAGAATTCAGTTCCAGACTCAGACTCTCAGAAGACTTTTCTTCCTCCCAGGGCACCTCTAAAGCCGATTCTAGTTTGGTTGCCATTTTCCACCAAGGTACAAAAAATCTTCAGGCCTAATACCTCCACAAATTTGGAGAATCCCTGGATTATTGACACTGGGGCCACTAACCATATGACAGGAGCCTCAAACCTATTCACTTCCTATACACCATGCTCCGGTAAGGACAAGGTGCGTGTAGCTGATGGATCCATGGCACCTATTGTAGGACGTGGATCCATTAGGTGCACCAAATCGTTGCCCTTATCTCCAGTATTACATGTTCCCAAGTTTCCGGTCAATTTTTTGTCAGTTAGCTCCATTACAAAATCCCTTAATTGTAGAAGTTGGTTTGATCCTACTCGTTGTGCTTTTCAGGAGCTAAAGACAGGGAGACTTTTGGGGACTGGGACCATGCATGAAGGGCTCTACTATCTTGATGAAGGGAGTGATGAAGTTGCTTTTGCATCCTGCCTGTCTCCAAGCCAAGAATTGCTGTTACACCACCGCAGGCTCGGACACATCTCTTTTGCTGTTCTATCTCGTATTTATCCTACTTTGTTTAAGTTGTGTTCTAGAGAGTCTCTGATATGCGATGCGTGTGATTTAGCTAAGCACACTAGGGGCTCATATCCTAATAGTGGTTTAAAGAGCAAGAAACCGTTTGAAGTAATTCACTCTGATGTGTGGGGACCCTATGAGGCCCATTCTATCTCTGGACATAAATGGTTCGTAACATTTATTGACTGTTTTAGTCGTTATACTTGGCTTTACCTCTTAAAACATAAGAGTGAAGTGCGGTCTGTGTTCAAAAACCTATATGCTCTTATCAAAAATCAACATGGAACCACTATTAAAACCCTACGTTCAGATAATGGCACTGAATATGTTAATCAGGAATTTAGCCAACTTCTTGTAGAGAATGGTATTGAACATCAAACTACTTGTGTTAATACCCCATAACAAAATGGTGTTGCAGAGCGAAAAAATAGACATTTGCTTGAAGTTGCTCGCTCTCTAATGTTTACAATGAATGTTCCAAAATTCCTTTGGGGTGAAGCAATTAAAACTGCAACATATCTAATAAATTGTATGCCGCTTCGTACTCTTGGCTATAAAACCCCGGCTGAATGCCTTTTAAATTCAAATGAATTTGTTGTTCCTCCAAAAGTATTTGGATGTGTTTGTTTTGTACACGATTATCGAAACTCTGTTGGAAAGCTGGATCCTCGGGCTCTAAAATGTGTGTTTGTAGGCTATTCTCCTTCTAAAAAGGGCTACAGATGTTGGTGCCCTTCTGAGCACCGTTTCTTTGTGAGCATGGATGTAACATTTCGTGAACATGAACCATTTTATAAATCAATTGTTGATACTGATATTATTTTGTCACCACCTGAAATAGAACAAGAGGGAGAGAGTGAAGGCCAAGGTGTGTCTTTGAGTCCTATCCTTGTTCCTACTTCAGGTAACCCTCTAACCATTAGTCGCATTCCAAATCAGGGGGAGCAGGAAAATATTGATGGTGGTGGCAGTGATTCTTTTCATGGAGACACAGAAGATGCAACAGGAGATTCATCACTTCCATCACAAGGTGTAGAGTCTCCATTGCATGGTGGCCCAGGTACTGACAATAACTTCCCTAGTTCTATAGCTCCTATTAGCCCTACGAGGCAAGATGATAACCAATCTTCTAGTATTAATTCACAAGATAATTTGCCTATTGCTCTAAGAAAACCAACTAGGACCCGTAGAACCCCAGGATATCTAAAGGACTTTGTTGGACATAGACATGACTTAGCCAACTTTGTTTCTTGTAAATACTGTAGTCCTTCTTTCCAGAGCTTTATCACTTCCCTAGATTCCAGTTCTATACCTACTCACTGGAAGTCAGCTATAGAGGACCCTAAATGGAGGGAAGCAATGCTTGATGAGATGAGACCTTGGAGAAAAATGAAACCTGGGAGCTCGTGGATCTACCGCATGGTAAGCAAACCGTAGGATGTAAGTGGGTCTTCACTATTAAACACACCCCTGAGGGCAAGGTGGAGAGGTACAAAGCTCGACTTGTAGCCAAGGGCTATACACAAACTTATGGCATTGATTATGAAGAAACCTTTGCCCCTGTAGCAAAGATGAACTCAATAAGGACACTCATCTCATGTGCCGTGAACCGTGATTGGAATATTTACCAGATGGATGTTAAAAATGCCTTCCTTCATGGTGATCTCCAAGAGGAAGTGTATATGGACATTCCTCCTGGTTTTGAACCAAGGGAGAACACTGGAAAAGTGTTGCGTCTACGTTGGTCATTATATGGTTTGAAACAATCACCACGAGCGTGGTTTGATTGATTTAGATAGGCTATGCTTAAAAAAAGGCTATTACCAGAGCAATGCAGACCACACATTATTTTACAAACATGCTAATGATAAGGTCGCAGTATTGATAGTGTATGTGGATGATATCATGATAACAGGTGACAACCACAAGGAAATTGGTGATCTGAAGCATTATTTGGCACAAGAATTTGAAGTGAAGGACCTCGGGCATCTAAGGTATTTTCTTGGTATAGAGGTTTCACGTGGCTCAAAAGGTATTTTTTATCACAAAGAAAGTATACTTTGGACCTGCTTAAGGAGACTGGTATGCATAATTCTCGTCCTATAGCAACTCCTATAGAACAAAATCACCGATTGAGTAGTGATGTTGGAACTCCTGTTGACTGGGAGCGTTACCAGAGACTTGTGGGAAGACTAATATATCTTTCTCATACTCGTCCTGATATTGCATTTGTTGTGAGTGTTGTTAGTCAATTTATGCATGATCCAAAGACAGCTCACATGAATGCTGTAAATAGAATATTGAGATACCTTAAAGGATGCCCAGGGAAAGGTCTCCTATACACCAAACAAGGAAGCCTGCTAGTTGAGTGCTACACAGATGCTGATTGGGCTGGGTCATTGGATGATCGCCGGTCCACTTCAGGGTATTGTGCATTTGTTGGAGGGAACCTTGTTTCCTGGAGGAGTAAGAAGCAGTCTGTAGTAGCCAGGTCAACAGCAGAAGCAGAATTTAGATCTATGGCTCATGGTATATGTGAACTGTTGTGGTTACAAATCCTCCTAGTAGAGCTGAGGTTGTATGAGCATGGACCATTAATGCTCTATTGTGATAACAAGGCTGCAATCGACATTGCAAATAATCCTATCCAACATGACAGAACCAAGCATGTTGAGATTGACCGCCATTTCATCAAAGAAAAGCTTGACAGAGGAATAATATGTTTACCGTATATAACTTCAGCTAGTCAGATAGCAGACATCCTTACCAAGGGACTACCTGAAAAGATGTTTTCTGTATTTTGTAGCAAGATGGGACTATACGATGTGTTTGCCCCATCTTGAGGGGGAGTGTTGGAGTGTGTTGTAAATAGATAAAACTATAGGGTCAAAAATGTAAGAAACTTAGGAAATATAGAGAGATGAAGAAGGATCGGGAGACACCAGAAAAATAGCCTGAGAATCCCCTCTTATCTTCATCTCAAATCCGTAGTTCTTGTACAATTGAATCAGGAGAAATAGAATGAATTTCATCAGTTTTCGAGCTGCGCCACCGGAGGTGAGCTCCCTTCTTTAATTCCTCTTGCCTGCCACCTCCTCTTGCGCTCGCCCACCCCTTGGACACCTTCATGGAGCCAATCGGGCAGTTTGGCCGCAATTGCACCAAGGCCGTGCCGCCGCCACCATTGGTACACGCTGCCAACGACCACCGAGGATCCGTGTGTCATCACCACCCACGTCATCAGCTATGTTAGAAGCTTCGATCCATGCTTTGTTTGGCTGGCGCCCTTGGCCACTGTGTGACGTTGTGCTCTAGCAATGGCTAGAGCCCGCTAACACCTCCCCTCGGTTTGACTTGACCCATAGAGCAGCCCTATGATGTTAGATTTTGAATCTATAGGCTAGATTTTAAACTAGTTTCAAACAGATTTGAATTGATCAAATTTCATCCAAATTTCATCCATTTTGTGTTGTGCTCATATTTTTTAATGCCATTTATTTTTTCTAGCCTACTAGCATGTTTAGGATCTGTTTGATGCACTGTTCATGCCCAGATCACATGCGTAGATTGTGTTTAATTCTTTAGATGGCCTTTTTGACGTTGTTTATTTATTTTTATATTATACTTGTTATCTATTTTTATTTAATTGTTCCTGGTTAGTTAATTACCCATGCTAGGGTTGTAGATCTGATGTTTGCTCATGCTATGTTGATATATTGTGCACATTAGGATTTGCAAAGTGTTCTTTGTGCAAATATGATTGTTTAGCTTTTGTATGCCATAGAATAGATTACTTCCTTTAGCATTTATTTCTGTAACTAGATTAAAAATAGGAACTTGATCCCTTATGTTTTTAATTTAGTTATTATTTAAGTCATGACATGTCTGTTATGTCAACAGGATGACTAGTTGCAAGGAAATTATTGCCTGTAGTAGATGATGAGCTCTTGCTATGGCTTTATCATTTCATGCTTAGTTTTGTATCTAAGGTTAGAGCAGAGAATCATTCCCTTTTTAATTTATTTTATTATCTCACTATGCCTTGATTCGTAACTATCTAGGTTTTATAGTGGTAGATGTCATTGTATGCTTAGAACTTATTTAGCTTGCACCATGTTTTCATGTCAACTAGTATGATAGGTTTCTATTATTTGCTTGATGCATACTAGCATGCTAAGGGTCCATCTGAGGCATGAATATTAGGATGACAGGTTGGGTGTGCTTTTATACATACTAGCATGTTAGGTTCTCTCGTGTAACATTAATAACTAGTATGATTAGGCTATTATTGCATGTTAACTATATTGTATGTGGTATAGCTATACGGTACATACTCAAGTAACCTTACCCACTAGGTTATGTTATGGGCTAGTATTGTGGCCAAAACACTACTACAGAATAGGTCATCATAGACCCCTCATCACATGTGGTTATCCAGAAACCGCTTGTGGTGAATCATATCACAAGCAGTTTGCAAGAAGACCCATCTAGGTTAACTTTCAGTGATGCGAACTGCCTATGGCGACCAGATATTGCAAGCTTTTTTACTAAGAATCACATGACATATCAGGCTAGCATATCATAGGCAGTTTTCAATAAGAACCACCTAAGATGAGGGGCATATCACAGGCGGTTCTTTGAAGGGCATATCATAGAGGTTTTTATTTGAAAACTGCCTGTGATAATACGCCCATTTATTACCAGTTGACAAACCGAAGCCTTGTATTAAATTTTATTTTCAGTTCTTACACGGTGACGGTAGAAGCTTCAACGGTTTTATGGCTTGGAGTCCAATTGGTCCAAAAGAACTGTGGATTCAGGGGAGATATTGCATATCTATTTGATATTGGTTTTCTAAGTTTAGTGATTGGTTCAAAAATTGAATAATTTGATAGATCTAGCTTGGTGAAGAGAGAGAATGTAGATCTAGAGTTTGGTGTATGGAAAATTGTATTTGTTTTTCTTGATTTTGAGGCTATTAATTGGTTGTATTGTACTATATTGAACATGTTGCTAGTTAGCTATTTAGGGTGGCAAAAAGATAGAATTATGGCTTAGATATTATGAAAGAGAGAAATGTAGCATATATGAATAATTCATTATTTTAGAATTGATTTATCTTGTTCATTACTGGGTAGTTTGTATGAAATGAAATGTTGAGGATCTTTTGATATAGTGAAAAGCTACATACTAATGACATGATTAATTAAGATTTTATTTATTAATTAAGTATTATATTAAGTTGTACTTATCATAAATACATTTTGTAATTATTGATAGCTTGTATGTTTGTCAAATAGCAACCTTGTGAATTAAATAGAATACTAGTAATTAATCTTTACATATAGTCAAAACTGACATATTAATTATAGTCTTAATTAATATTGCATAAATTAATTTACTCTTAGTAGGTACTTTGTGTCATGGACATATAGTAAACCTCAACATTTAACATGAATTATATTTCTTTTTCTGTGTTGCGTAGATGGACCAAAGTTGGATGTATGATGGTAACCGCTTTAGTGAAGGGTACCTTAATGGCGTGTCAGATTTCATAAGAGCTAAAGAAGAGGATAAGTTGAATAGAGGGGAACAATATATTTGTTGTCCATGCAAAGACTCCAAGAATCTACCTATGTTTAATAACTTAGAGTAGATCTAAGACCACCTAATTTGTAGGGGTTTTAAAGTGTAGTACACATGTTGGACAAATCATGGTGAACAACAGAAGGTACAAGAAGGTGGCAATAACGACATCGTTGAGTAAGAGAACTATATGGCGAATGATGTCGATTTTGATTTTGATAAAGATACGTTGTTGGATGATCGTGACCATATGGATGAGATGTTGCGTCATGCAAAAGGGCACTGTCATATGCAGGAGTATTCATGAGGGGCTCGGAGAAACCTTTGTTCGAGGGATGCAAGGCGAAGTACACGAAGTTGTTATTTGTACTTGAGCTGCTGAAATAAAAGGCAAGCAATAGGTGGTCTGACAAGAGTTTCACGGTACTATTAGGTTTCTTAGCGGACATGCTTCCGAAGGGAAACAATTTGCCCACAAATACGTACAAAGCCAAAAATGTTCTTTGTCCCTTGGAAATGGAAATACAACGAACATGCTTGTCTGAAAGACCGTATCCTTTTCCGTAAAGGGTACGCAAATCTCCATGTACTGGGCCCATACATCAACAACAGAAGGCAAAGCTCCAGAAGGATAATTCGAAAACGATGGATGCTTGGGTAACAAAAGAGCACAATCGTCGGTTCTATCATTAGGTAACCATACGTTCACATGGTTGGCAGAAGGACCATCATAAATGAGTACACATTTTATATGAGAGATCAAGATCAGAAGAGCACAAACCAGAACTGCGTTGTTCACATACATGCTTGACATACGGCTAGGGAGAAAAGTTCGTACTAATGGTACATAGAGGAGATTTGGAAGCTAGACTACATAAAGTTCTAGATTCCATTGTTTCGCTGTCATTTATTCAATATCTCACAGGTGAAAGTTGATAAGTACAGCTTAACAACAGTCGACCTCACAAGTATTGCACACAAAAATAAACCATTTGTGCTTGCAAATCAAGTTGGTCAGATGTTCTATGTAAATAAGAGGCGGCACGTAGTTAGGGACTTGAAAATGACCATTGTTGGAGTTGAGGATGTAGTCGATGAGGATGAGTACAATCAATTTGACGAGATGCTTTCTCCCTGAGATGGCACAACGGCCGAGGAAGGACCAAGTGTGGACGAAACGACCCACGTACACGACGATCATCATTAAGGACTCGTGTTTGTAGCAAAGTAGAAGTGTCCAATTATGTGAATTTCATAATGTGATGTATAATATGCCTTAATTTTATGTCAGAGTTATAAAATATGAAGTGAACTCATTCAAAATATAAAATAAAAATAAAAATCATTCAACTTAATGTGAAATCAATCAAACACGAAACTAAAGAAAAACCATTTAATTTAAAGTGAAATCATTCAAAAATATAAAATTAAAAGAAAAACCATTCAATTTAAAATGAAATCATTCAAAATATGAAACTAAAATAAAAGACCTTTCAATTTAAAGTCAGATCAATAAAATATATAAGATTTATTAAAAGATAATCAAATTTTGAAATTGACATTGCACGTAGTTCCCATTGAGAACCTTCTACGATATGCCAACATCCTAGACGGTTCTAAGAGAGAACCACCTATGATATCACCACATCAGAAATGGTTATGAGATAGAACAGCCTACTATGACCCATCCTATATATAACTTTTAGGGCTTCCCTTCGGCCCCAATCCAGAAAGCCGCTAAATCCCGAGCCCTCGTGCGCTACCATCGACACAAGCCCTAGCACCGCCATCACTCGAGCCCCTCACTGATGCCGGTAGCCTCCTCGAGTGTCTCCTTGAGTGCCGTAGTCACTTGAGCCCCTCGCCGACACCAGTAGGCTTCCCAAGCGCCTCCCGAAGCGCCGCCGTCATCATCGTCGTTGGCCTTGTGAAAACCCTAGTTTTGGGTTAACCATAAAAGTCATGAGAGGCGTGAGGAGGAAGTCAGGTCAACTCGCGTTGCTGAGTTGACTCGATTCCATCGAACTACGGCGAGAGTTAGGTCGAGAGAAGGGATTTTATTGTGCATTCATGGCATACCTCATAATCATCATATGCATTGAATACCAATAACATTAAAACTTTATTAATTAAAAAGAATATTACAAATGTCATGATTCGATAACCATTGGGTACAAAGTAAATAAGGAAGAAAAGAAAAGTACATGAACACAATGTCTACCTATACATCAATGCTAAACCTAATCTTCGACGTCTTGAGCCGCAGAGGAGCACCGCGAGTCAGAGGGGGAAAAATCTTCGGAAATGTTGGCGACATCCGAGGTCGTCGAGTATAAACACTCGAGACCGTTGGAATCACGCAGGCAAAAGGTTTTTGAAAACAAGTATTTTGAAATACAGGTGGTTTCACCGGCACAGTTCCGCCGACATCCGCAGGTTTTAGCTGCAGGGGCAAAATAGTGCCGATGACCTAAATAGTTTTTAGTTTTGGAAATAGTTTTGTAAAACAATTTTGTTTTTGAAAATGTCCGAGGGCCACGTGGCTAAGACCCTCGTTGGACAAACCTATGTATATATATATATATAGGGAGAAAAGAGGTGAGAGTATTAAAATAATTTTATTTTTCCTATACTAAATTGCCTCCATGAGTTTTTACTTTTGAAAAGGAAATTGTTTTATAAACTAATTAAAGAGATAAGGCAACCATTCATCAAATATTTATCCAAATAGCCCACATTGTGATTAAAGTCAAGATTTCTTGACCATAATATAGCTACCCATTATAAGCATGTCCATCAGAATGTTATATCCGGTAGCAACTCCCATATAAATGGAACAAGGCAACACGTTACGATAAGGCAGCAGTCCATTGGAGTGAAATACCTATAGCTCATAAGTTTTGACCAGAGTCAAAATTCCTTAGTCAAGAAGGCAACCAGATACAAATGGATAACCATAGTAGTTATCCAGAGGTAGCTTGTTGAAGTGAAGTAGCAGGAGGTGGCAGATTTTTCCACCGAAGGAATAAACCATAAAAAGGTCTCCATATGACCAAAGCAGCTAAAGAGCAAAGCTGCACAATACCATAGTAGTAATCCATCGAAAGACCAGCACCAGACCACCATTTCCTTCACAAGAATCAACTTTAGAGCCACGACATAACAGCCAAGGCCAAGAACAAGAGGACCTCAAGAATAGAAGAGGAGCTCAGGAGGAGGGAGCTAACCGCGACAAGATGGAAGAGAAGGAATAAGCCAAGGATTTAGGAGGCCACCACTAGATCAAGAGCAACCATACCAAGACTTTAGGAAGCTCAAGCAAACCTCATTTAGTTTAAAGAGGAGGTAAAGTTCTATCCCAGATTATCATAGATCATCTATGTATATGGATAGGAACTTGGTATCATAGGGGACCCTCAGGTTATAATTTCACCATAGGGTGACTTGTGTAGCATCTATTCTCATATACCTTTTTCTCAAATCCTCTCAGAGAGAAAGCATCATCATAATGAATTAAGATGAATTAAGGCAACAACTAGGCAACATGAGTAGTGTATCTGTTCTTATCAATCTTAAAATACCAATTTAAGATAAGTAAGCATATGTTCTTCAACTCAATAAACTGGTATCGATATATGCTCAAATCAGGAATCAAGGAAATGACTAAAGACCAAGTAGCAATATCAGTTCTTGCTAACTGGAGACGTCCAAACATGTATTCACATATATGCAAATGGTGGAAAGTAGCTAGCGATTTCTAATCACTCCCGAAGAGAGAAACAACACATTTCTAGTATATGTGATATGCTCTAATACCTTAACACCTCAGCAAAATCAAGTGTAGCTTATGTTTTTTTTTAAATTGATGGAGGTAAGGCACATACGGAACCAGCAGAAAGAGGCTAAGAACGAATGCCATATCTGTTCTTATCAGTCTAATTCACAAAAAAAATGCTTAGAAGCCTGTAGATCAATTATAGCATCGAGGCAGCAATATCGGTAAATCAAATCTTTTAGAGCTAAGAAATTATAGGCGCCATTGAGTTCAAGCATTTAGACATGCTTAACCAGTTTCAGTCGAAGCAAATTCAATAAATAATAATCGGACCGCTTTGGGTAGAACCCTAGAGTTTAGGGAATAGAAGAGGAAGTTGGGGAAGAAACTACTCACCAAAGAAGATCGACAGCATGGCTGACCTCGCCGCACCTCTGGCGAGGGGCGGGCCTAGCGGAGCACCGCCGGCGGCGGGCTATGACGCCGGCCATGAGCCACCTCGGGCGGCACGGCGAGGACACCAAGCGACTGTGGCATCTGGATCGGTGGTGGTGACATGGCCAAGTGGCATTGACGCTAGACCGGAGGGCTACGGCGGCGGTAAGCTCAAGTGGAAGGCCGAGGCGGCCGGCGGGGCACCTGGGAGACGGCGGCACGAGAGCCCGAGGGGAGGAGGCAAGCGATGCAACGACGGCAGATTTGGGAACTGGTAGCGGGGTGGTTGAGGATGAGAGAGGGACGTCGGGGGTGAAAGACCAGGAGTGGAGTGAGGGAGTTAGGCATGAGATGGGCCAAATAAAGCAACCGGATGGGCCACTTGGGCCCAATAAAAATTTAGGCCAATTAAAAATAATACCAGATCAGCCCAGATTTTAACAATCCTTTTTGCTATAAAGAAGGAGAAGAAGAAATAAGAAAAGTAAAAGAAAACAAAATCAAAACTATAACTTTTATTAGTAAATCTTAAGTAAAATTCTGAAAACCAAAATATCTTATTACTTCTTTGGAAAAAGGCAAAAGACAATTAAAATAAATGTTGGGATCACAAACCCTCCGCCGACCCTTGATTAAGTTGCTTAATGAAGTTAAAGATGAGATTAACAGAGATGCTGATTTCTACTTTAAAATACAGTAAAGCTTAATTAATTAAGTAGTTATGAGATACTCTTACAAAATCTAAGAATTGTTTAAAAAAAGGCTCACTTAGTCATTTGATAGTTGTAAATTGTACAGAAGATATTCTAACGAAATTCTATATCTTAATTCTTGCATTTAAGGCACACTTCTCAGCATACATTGCCATGTCATCTGCATTCATAATTGGACTTTTCCCGAGCTAGTCCTTATCGGACTTTGTTGTCTTCTTGCCAGAAGCCAGAGTTCAGCAAGCAGACCCGTCGAACTCCACTACCTATCCGTCACCAGGCAAGTCCAGTTTATTGTTCATGTCCGTTGGAAATGTTTTACAAAATTTTCCTCTTGTTTATAACATGCACCAAATGAAAATCTAGCTTCTAAAGATGAATCAATTGTTGTTTTATTTTGATTGCCGGTTTTTGGGCGTGATCATGGTGGGTGGTGAAATCCTGGAAAGGTGCCGTAGGCACGTTGGAAGGTGGATTTCATCACACGGGTTTGTTCATATAAGGTTAAAGCAACAATGATCAATTGTGCTTAAGCGCCGTAGTGATCGCGCAAACCACGTACCCTGTATGGGCGGGGCTGAGCCAAAGTCCCTTTGTCCTAGGTCATACTCCCCCAAGAAAGGAAGACCTCAATAGTTGGATTTGAAGTATCAATTATTGGGAAGGTGGTGTTAGCTGTTGGCTAACCACAATGCGGTGGATCTGTAGTATCAACGTGAGATCGGTAGTACCTGGCCTGTTGTACGGGACTACGACGCGTGGTATGACTGAGCGGGCAGTGAAACGACTCTGTGACTTTACGGTCTGGTTGTGCATGTGACGACATGAACATCACGACTATTGGTCGTTTGTGGGTACAGTTGCGCACCTCTGCAGAGTGTAAAAAAGTGTGGCTGAGTCACTCCACGTTCCTGGTTGGAACTGCGAACGCAGCAGGAAAGGGGTCCATCGGGGATCCTAGCAGCTTGTAAGGCATGAGATCATAGTCTCTTAAATTAAAATTTGACTCTCTTACCTTACAAAACTGCATTACTTTTGGAGAACATTACTATTCTCGGTAGATAGTACATCAAACACCTCTTTGCTATTTCTGGACTTGTTGAGTACCTTTTGTACTCATCCTTTTACTCTAATTCCTTTGATTAGACTGTGAGCCGACGATAGAGACGGAGGTGGTATACGTCGAAGTCGAAGAGGAAGTTCCCGAAGAGCAGACATCGACGAAAGAAGACGAAGGCGTCGACTACTACGTTGAGTTCCGCGACGAGAATACCACCGAATAGAAATATAGGTCGGGTGAGTCGAGAGTTGTAGATAAGGCTTTTGCTATAACCAAGTGATAACGGTTTTAAATTCCCTGTACTTTTGGGAATAAGTTTGTAAGACTTTATGTTATATTCGAGTTTGTAAATTAAGTTTGTAATATATGGACCATTGCAATATTTCTGATGTGCTACTCTGTACAATATATTGTGGATGAGAAGGCACTTTGTCTGCAATATGTCAAAGACCGACATATTATCCACGAGGGTAGTATGTGGGTCGCCGCAGGCCTGCTTTGAAACGAGCCGCATCACCGTCGCCCCCGTCTTCCCTGAGCCATGACCACCATCACCCTCCTCCCCGAGCTGCCACCACCGCTACCTCCTCTACTGGCGGTGAAAATCTCATGGCCGAGGCCCCTCCTCCATCTCTATTTTTTAATTCCATTAAACCTATGTATTATGATTATCAACAATTTGTTAGGGTTAGCACAGAAGAAGGTTTGCTATAAGTTTTGTTGATTAGGGCAGCAAGAAGGTTTGGTACAATTTTTGTTGATTACGGTAGCAAGAAGGTCAATTTTTGTTAGGGTACTCAATTTTGTGAGGTCATGTCCATATAGCACTTTAATTTATACATGTATAACTTGTTTATATTGATGCATAGCTAAAGGTTATATAATATTTTAATTTGATAACTTAGTGAAAAATAGTAAGGGTTATATTTTCCTTAGTGAAATATGGTAATAGTTATATTTTTCCTTACTGAAATATGGTATTATATTTTTACTTCGTGAAATATGATAATGGTTATATTTTTCCTTAGTGAAATACGGTATCGGCTATTTATATAGTGTAGGTAAACTACGTTTCAAACACCTATTTAGTTCATGCAGAAATGTGATTCACGATTAGTACTTTAGATTTATAGTGGGCATCATCTTTCCACTTTCAGACATCTAGTTAATTGATCACTATCAAATGAGTTGTACCCTTAATTAAATGATCCATGTTTTTCTTAATGTCCTTTTAGGAGATGTCGTCCCCTCATCCCTCCCTCTTGCCCTTGCCGTCTACTCCTAGGAGTGATTTCGACACCTCCTTGAGCACTAGAAAGATGAGACGCGCTCCAAGAAGACCCGATCAAAGACTGAATGTCCTATTCCCCATAATAGACATTGGTCCGTCTGGGGCATCGGTCGACCTGGAAGATAATCCTGCCAAATGGCGAATAACCTATGGGGATCGTCACATGGACACAGGTGTCCTTAACCTAAGATCTCAGAAAAAGGTTGACAAAGACACCTGCCAAGTTCTGGTGAATGATATCCATACTTACTTCATAATTCCTAAAGAATTTAAGGCCCACGTCGAAAGAGTTGCATTGAACGTGGCTAACAAGGCATGTAAAAAGTTCAAATGTAATCTCCGGAAGAACTACATCGCAAAGGACAAGGAGCCTTTCGTCGTGCACAAATGGATTGATCAGAAGATGTGGGATCAATTTAAGGAGATGAAGGAAACGGAAGAGTTTAAGGCCAAAAGGGCAGCAACGAAGATGCTCGTGGCCAAGAACACCCACTATCACAGACTAGGTAGCTCTAGCTATGAGCCTAATGTTGGGAAATGGATAGAGGATGAGGAGCGGCACGCCTTAATGACCAACCCCTACCATTTCTTGACATAGTTGGATGACATGCCCTTAATTGGTTATATGGGAGGAGGGATCCACGTGCCACGTCTTTTGGCGCCACCTCCTTTGCAAGCCCCGCAACCCAGGAAGTCTATACAAGACTGGTAACATGTCGATTGACTACCTGGTTTATAATATATCCATAACCTCATTCCAAGGTTTATTAACTTGTTCGTCTCTTTCAGGGAAGAGCTTTCCACACAATCCTCCCCTCATGAATTCCAAAGAGAAAAGGATGTACTACCCATGGCCATTGATACCAAGTAGCATCTAGGTTGCATGAGGGGAATATCTGTGTACGCTATCTAGAGAGATGGATTCCCCGAGGACCTACATCGATACAGGAATAAGAGCTTGGCCATAGCCGAGCGTGAAGAAAGAGAAAGAATTACTCTTATAGAATAAATCACTAAGAGGGTGAAAGCGAGGGTCGATGGTCGTATGAGAGCTCCACAAGAAATGATAGCAAGGGCCTTGTGATCTGACATTAATTTGCAGAGCAGAGCCCCCGCTAATCGAAGGAGTAGCCAATCCTCCGCCCTCGGTGTTGACATTGAACGCGACATCACATATCCTATAATTGAGATCCTAGAAAATATATGTCTCTTTAAAGCTTCATTTGTAGTACCCTTGCAAGCTATATGTAGCTAACTTTTCTATTTCATACTGTTTCTTACCTTGAAGAAGACGACAAAATGCAATCTATTGGAGAGGCTTCTCAATGACAAGCCCTTGGAGGTTGCAACTGGGCTGGCCTATCCATCCAACGAAGGCGACCTCATGCACGGTGTGGAAATAGCATAAAGGAACACGAAGGTCACTGTGGAGAGTGTATACGACACATGCAAGACCATCAAGTTGAAGTTTCCTTTGAACGACGAGATCACTAGACTAGGGCAAGCAGAAAGGACATTCATCTAGTGGCCCATGAGGGACGTATTCTTAGAGGACTAGTGCCCTCCATTTATCGACCTGGTTGAATCATGAGAGCCGGACCTACCCACGCTTCCGGAGCCAAATGTTACACCAAACGAGGCCACCACGGTGGCTACCGTGCCAGCTAGAACGACATTGTTTGTGCTCGAGCTCCCAACTAAGGCCCATTCATCTCCCCTGAAGGCATTGAAGTAGATGCTAAGAAAAAGCGAGTTACAAAGTCGAAGCCCAAGGAGTACAAGCAAGCATGCATTTACATTGAGGAAGAGTTTGCTTTGGCACCATTGGTTGATAAATATGTTGAAGGAGAGCTATCAATCAAATCGTTAGAGAGACTCAAAAAACTACAAACTTATTGCCATGAGTTGCACGAGTACTACCTCAAAGAGATCAAGAAGGCATCGAGACAATGACTACGACTATTGAGGTGGAGTTCACTAACGACCATTTCCACCACGACTTCGAGGGCTGCCAATTTATTGTGAACTTTGTGAACTTGTAGGAACTCTACTACCTCTGATCCTCGGAAGTATCGCTCATAAGATGCTATACAGTATAAGTGTATAATTGCAGTCTATATTCATGTTATACAGACTAATACCATGTATATGTAACTCCTACCTTCTTTATGTGTAGATTAACGATTGAACAATGCTGAAGGTAACATGTAAAGGCAGGGTTCCTCGACCCATACGTGGTCTTCATGCTAAATATCAAATAGAATGAAGACTTTGTCAGCGAGCACATGATAAACACATTTCTTGCTCAACAAGGTAAGGAATTCATACTTCTTCCATACAACCAGTGTAAGTGTTGCACTAGCTACATTCATTTGAACGCTACCCCCCTAAATAACCTTAGTTCACTAAACATGGAAACATAACTATATGAAGAGAGCATTGGCTTCTCGTTGTCACTATACCACACCATCCAAGGACCATATATTTGGACTCGTTATTGCGAGCGCACTTTGATGTAGAACTACTTGAAAGATTTCTCAACAAGTAAGCATATTTTTTAACATATATAAATCTACCGCTCACTTTCTTTGCATTGCAATTTCTAAGGCAAACTATTTGGATTCACGCAGGGTGTGGAAGAGGTGCAACAAGATGGGAGGCAATTATGGCACTACGCCACTAATACACGATAATGACATTAAGATATCCTTCAATACACAACAATACTATATCATAAATTGTAGTAATGACGATCTCGAATTAGTAACCAAATTCTATATTCTTGTAGTGTCACCAACAACAAGGAGGAACTAGCGTTTGTGGCTTCTACGTTTGCCACAACATGAACATCATGGTCCCAAATTTAGCGAAAATGATTATAAGATTCCACAATCTTGCTATTCTTATTTTCATATTTTCTTTATTTTATAAATACATGACTTTAACATATATTTATTTTGACAACAGAGGCCCATCCCAGAAATGACATTGCTTACATCCCATCTCGATAGAATACAAGAACTTATCTTTGCCTTCCTTGTTAGAGTGGTCATCAACGATTATGTGCAATTCCACACCTACGGCTTGGAACAAGGTGAGTTGATCAAAAATTGACATGAATGTATCAATTAATGTGATATATATGCATGTCCAGTGATATTAACTTGTATACTTTGATATGGATACCGAGTCTATGTTGTGAATGAAAGTGATATGATCTGTGATGAAATGGATGTTGAGTGTAGATGAATATGATATGATCTATGAATGTGATGTACATGTGATATATATGCTTGTTCTTTTGTTTTATTTCAGAGAGCATGGCTAGTATATCCTAAGATATTCCTGTTAAACACCATCACAGACAGTTCTACATCTAAAACCACCTATGATAAGAGGGTATCACGGGCAGTTATGAAACCGCCTGTGATGACACGCGGTCATCACATACCCATGTTTTCAAGAGGTTCAGAAAACCACCTGAGATGTGGTTTCTGAATCGCCTGAAATAAGGAATTATGTGGTAGTGATAGACTGTCAGGTTATTAGTTGTATAACCCTATAGTAGTAGAAGCTATGCCTAACTTATGGAAAACCTTAAACTCTAGACCTTGTCAAATCCATCTTTATTTATCTCAATATCTTGCTACTATCCTCTCAATCTCCGAGACTATCTTGATTCTTATATACTTGTTTTTTAGTTTGATTTCAATTTTATTTGAATTTATATTTGGAGTTGGAGTCATATTTATTTTTCTTTTATTTACGTTGCTTTTTTATTGTAATAAATGTGATAAGATATGATACGATGTAAGCCGTGTGTATATTCATATTAAACTTTTATGATAACTTTAATATCGTATAATAGTACTCCCTCCGTCCACAAATGTAAGGCATACACGGAATTTAAGGTTTAACTTTGACCAACAATTAAACCAATAATATTGAACTATATGATATAAAAATGGTACCATTGGATTCATATTCAAACATATTTTCCAATGATATCACTTTTGTGTTATATAATTTAATATTATTGATTTAATTGTTGGTCAAAGTTGAACCTTAAATTCTGTTCACGCCTTACATTATGGACGGAGGGGGTATATGTTTTGTCTATGTTCATCGAATTAATCTGAACTAACAATGGTCAAAAAGTTAAACTCTATAACTGTGACGGCTACTCCGTCAGCAGGGCCATCGTACATTTGCGGAGGCCGAGAGCATCAAGTGCGCCTCCCTACAATGAAGTTAGGGACCTCAACGGGGTGGAGCCTAACCAAGGAGGCCGCGACACGACAATGGAGCACTAGCAGTTGCCGACGGCCATGATTTTGATGGAACCCCGCCACCGGCAACCAGAATGAAGGTCCTAAAACCACAGTATCTAAGTGACGCACAAGAAAGAGAAACCTTGATTTGGAGGAATCATCTCCGTCAGCATCCATAATCGAGGCCCTCGTATGGACAGATGTTGAAGAAGCCCACAAATTGATGGTTAAGAACAGAAAGCAGGAATCAAAAAATTATTTAGAAGCGAACGGGGGAAACCAAGGATAGGAGCGACAAGGAACATGGACCAACCCATTAACATGGAGGGGAGAAGCCTACATCCAGAGCCATCGTATCCCTCTTCACTTGCACCGTTGAGATTCGGAGGGGGGACGACAGCAAGGAGCAGGCTAACATTCGGGAGGAGCTTTTTATTTAATTCCGTCACAAGATGATCCAAAGCGGCGGCAACCATCCTAGCGAAATCGACGATGGTAACGGGGTTATGAACCTGTCGGTGGTTTCTTTGTCAAGCGCTCTTCGCCGGCGGTGAACGGGACGCTACCCCTAAGGCAGCTACTAATAGGAGTGGGGGATTTACATAGTAGGGAGAGGAACCGAACCTCCTCTCCCGCTCATCTCCGCCCTACAAGGTCGGTGGAGGAGAAGACGGAAAGAAGACGATGAGAAAGGTGAGAATCACACCAGGTATAGTCGGTCGTGAAACAACTCACATAGATAGAAAATGAGAACAGCCAGGGCGAAGAGTCGGCTGTGAAACACAGACACGAAGCATGTGTGCTCTCTGTTCACTGAACCTGCACATTATTTTCCCTCTGCAGACCACTGTACATTGCACCTGTAACACCCATGCCCCACCAGCCAATCCTCGTTGACTCCTCCATCCCACAAAACCAAGGAAGCCCTTCTTTCCAGAATTGGGCCAGCCGTGCGTTCCCAAATTTAGACAGGGTCACAGTCACCTCAATGACTGCGCTGGAGCAGGTCACGTATCACGAGCGCCCAGGTGTCCAGCCACTAGAACCTTTCGATACCTCCACAGCAACCACACCACACCACAACAGTCCTGCGCCTTTTAGCCGGACGCAATGGCCACATGCTGATGCCGATGCCGATGCATGCGACGCCACACATCGAACGAAAATATCATGCGGACACTGCAGCAAGTTGCTGTGGCTGCTGCCTGCTGGCCACGTTCGCCTCCCCGATTGCTGGTGCAGGTGAAGCGAACGGTCAAATACAAGCCGCTCTCCGCCGTCGCCGCCATCCCCCGCGCGCGCCTATAAGTAAGCGGCCGTGCGCTGCAGCACACTACTACAGATACACACACAAGTGAACGAGTGAGCTGGTGCAGGAGGTAGCGGCAGGTCTCGATCGGCCGGTGTTGGTTTGGATGGCCGGCTGCGGAGGCAAGAGCGGCGAAGGCCTCTACGCCGTGCTCGGCGTCGCCAGCGACTGCACCGACGCCGAGCTACGCAGCGCCTACAGGAAGCTCGCCATGGTGCGTGGCTCTGTTTGGTTGCTTCTCTGCTGCTTGCTCTGCTCGCTCGATTGCTCTGTTCCTTGCCTCGGCGTCTGCTCCGGCGCGCTCACTGGATTTCTTGTGGCAGAAATGGCACCCGGACAAGTGCGCGGCCGCGGGTAGCTCCGGCGGCGCGGAGGCGGCGAAGTCGAGGTTCCAGAAGATCCAGGGAGCCTATGCTGGTAATTACTTCTCGTCTTCCTCTGATTCTCTCCGTGACAGTGTTGGGCCTTACGGTCGTTGGAATTATTCTTACCGTGGAATTAATGTTGTGCTGTAAGGCTTGCTGTTACGTGTTCTGGCTTGTATTTTACTACATACAGAGAGTGACATGATTTGAACTGAACAGTTCTCTCAGATCCAAACAAGCGGATCCTCTATGACGTCGGAGCCTACGAAAGCGACGGCGATGATAACGTATATCCTTCTCTCTTCTTTAAATTCTTTTTATATCGAAATTACTATTTCTCAGGCGATTATTTCTTAGTCACCTGAGTTGCATAAAAATAAATATACAACTTAGATATAGAAAATATGTAACTGTTCAATTACGCTCAATTGCATATCTCTAGATCTTGAGTTACACATGATTACTAAAATGTACAATTACCCCATTAACCATTGAATCAAGAATTCACGTTTAGGATAATTGACTTAGAAATATTTTAAATTGACTAAGAAATAGACACTCTCTTTTTATATACACGTCATTGTCGGTGAGATTCTTGGTGGTTGGCCTCTTCGCTGACAGTGCCAATTTGTACACAGGGTGCAGGAGAAATACTCGGAGACATCCTCGAGGCAATGAACCAAACAGTCCCACACGTACGTGAGAATCAATCGCTCTATTTTTGATCTAGCTATCACTTCTAGCTTGTCAATACGATGTGAGTTGGTGCTGACAAAATCTCTTAATATGTATATACACGCACACAGGAGAACGGCGAGGGAGAGAGCTTGGAGGATCTGCAGATGCAGTTCGAGGAGCTGTTTCTGAGACCGGACGCCTACGCCCGGTCGTCCAAACCGTCGTCATCGGCCTTCTGCTCCGGGGTACGTACGTACGAGGTGTGCATGAGACCGCCTTTAATTTATTTCCTTTTTGTGACGATCGGGTAGACCAGTGACCTAACTATATATGTCCTTACTAAACTGTGCATGACTAGTAATAACTACATTAATTAGCCACAGAAGAGAGAGTTATCCAGAACAGTTAATCAGTAAGCACGCTTGGAGAATCAAGTTCTCATGATTAATTCTGCATTTGTGTATATCCACTCCTCTTTGCAGCAAGATGACGCTGGGAAGTCGTCGTCGTCCAAGAGAAGGGCTGGAAGGAAGTAGAAGATCTAGTACTCGTGGACGTGGAGAAGATGCAGGACGTTCCTAATTTCATCCGATCCGTGCTCAACTCGCATGTGAACGACCGAGGCCACAAGCCAGTTATTAGTTAATCTGCCAAAATTGAGAACTGTTTCAGATAAGCTATGACGTGCCGATGATCTACAGAGAGAACTGAACAGATCTGAACAATTAAAGCAGCCCACGAACATGGGATGCAATCACTCAAAGTTGTATTTTCAGCCGTCATAGCCTCAGTCACTCAGAAGCGTCAGCATAGCGGCATAGACGCTGAAACTTCTCAGCGTGGAACTTCGCACGCTCCGATATGTGTTTTGCCTCTAATGAATAAAATCATGTGATCTTTCTATATAAGAAAAACTGTATCCCAGATTAGCCTCAGCGGTCAGCGCTGCTCAATTTTTTTAAAAAAATTGTTTGCGAGAGACGAATGTTTGAAATTTTAATCACCAGATGAAAGTTTATTCTATGAAAAATCGGATAATATCAATTGAACGTTGTAAAAGTTGATAAATTTTTTTATATCAATAATTAAATCTTAAAATGTTTAATTTCCATGTATTTTACGTTATGACAAAGAGGTAGTAACTGATCGCAGTGTGGCCAACCGACTCACAGATCATACGATCGACGTGTGACGGCGCGCGCCATGAGTGGATTCTTTATAGTTTTCTGCAGCAGAACAGTGTGGGCAATGCATGGGCAAATTGATTCCGTCAGGTGCGGCTAGAATACTGCCGAAGCTAGCAGTGCCTGCGAGGCTGCGGCAGTACAACTGAGTCAAGATGGCAACGGGACGATCCCCGTCCTTGATCTTCGAGCTCTCCATTTTCTCTCTTACCCATCGTTATCCTCAGGCTCAGGTAAGGATTTTATCCGGGTGCATTCCTCGCCAGGTATTGTGCATTCCTCGACAGGTATCGGGTACCCGCAACTCATCGCCCATGGCCACTAGGTCGGCAGCCGGCCAGCAGCAGGCCGCAGCAGCACCACCAGGATGGCGCCGCTCCCTGTTAGGACATGCTCCACCACACCTTGAGACGAGCTGCAAGCACCACCAGGGCCCCCGGACCACCATTCGCTGCAACGCCTCCGGATCTTCAGCGGCTACGGGTCCGTTGAGGTGAGAGGAGAGCCGGGAAGGGAGGGAGGCGATGGTCGCAGAGACGACGTCGGGGGAGAGCGGCGGGGTGGATGCGCAATGGCTATGACGGAGGTAGAGAAGGAAAGATGGTGGGAGAGGGATGGGAGGAGTCAAGATCGGGGCTTGGGGGGTGGCTACGGAAAGAAGAAAGGAAGAGAATGCTTAGATGAGCTAGGTTTCTTTATCATGTTTTGTATCTCAGATGTAAGGTCCCACTTGTCACAGTAATTAATGGGGAACCCGGTGGATATCGGGGACAGGGTGGTCCCGTATCCATACCCGGTTTACCCGAATATTTGGACCATTTCCATCTTCATGGATAGAAATTTTTTTAGATCCAGTATTTAAACGGATAAATCTCCACTGGAGATGTGTATATAGGGTACCGATTGCTACCTTGCAGCTTGGTGCTCGCTGCTCCGTCGTTTGCGTGGATTCAGTTCGGTAGTCACGTTGTAACAATTAAGTGCATATGCGGATGGCGAACTTTTTTTATAAATATTAATTTTAAAACGAAAAATTTGAGATATATAACTCTGATTTCCGGAATTGCAGAAGTAATACCCTGTCGGTCCACCGCTGGCCGACAAGGGTCTCGTCGCTCGACGATACAACGACAAGCTTCAGTCGTCCACCGGATCAGCGACTGAGCGCCGAAAGTCACCAACGGGGCCCTGTCGGAGCCTGTCGTCCGCCGGTTGGACGACAAGTCCCTAGTCGTCCCACGGTGCAACGACAGGTCCCCTAGTCGTCCAACCATGGGACGACAGGGTTCAGGTAGCCCCAATTCCGTACACTCTGTGCCTTTATGTCATGTACTGGCTTTAGGTCACGTCCAGACTTTACCTCGCGTCTAGTACAGTGCTGTCAAGTCCCGTCCGTCCCCTCTGGTCTTTACATCATGTCCAGTACAGCTCCCAACTGCAGCGCCTCCTATTTATTCATCTCTCACGTATCTCTGCCTCCCACCCATTCACGAAAAATTCAAAAATCGAAGCAAAGGAGAGGGGTTAGGGTTCGGGAGGTACGTGAGAAGAAAGAAGCTCTCGGAAGTGGTAAGGGGGAGAGAGGGGACAGTTCGGGAGGTCAAGCGGAAGAGGGATCTCGGCAGCGAGGCGCGTGTGAGGTAAATACTTGCGTTATTTTATTTTTAGTTTTCTAGAAATAGTAACTATGCCGTATTACAAAATGGTAGGAATGGCTTCATCTGGTGCTGACGAGATGCCGAAGCAGAAGATGTGTGCCGACGTGCCCACAGGTGTCGAAGTTCCCCTTTGCTGGTGCTAAGATCCGTGCAGACTGATGAAGTCGCAGGAGTTCTCGTACACGTACGGAAGAAGATTCTTCATGTGTGCTAACTACGACGAAGAGCCACCAAAGTTTGGCATGTTCAGACGTCGTGAAAGGGTAAAACTCGCACATAGCCGCATTTGTAACTCGATGCAATACTATCGTAACAGTCGTTTGCTTGCAGTCTCCACCTACTATATGTGACTACATACAGTGGCTGGACAGTACCCAATCGAAAGAGGCTGAGGAAGAACTCATGTGGAAGGTCCAATGGCGAATGGCACGACGGACTGCGGTTGGCTGAAGATAGATGACGAGAGGTCGGAGTGTTTGCGTCCAGAATTATCCCCGTCTTCGGCCACATGATGAAACAATTGACGCACTGACCTATTGTTATCACATCATCTTCGGGGGGCACGGGGACTCGTACGGCACTGTATGCGGGCACTACCAAGTCCACCTGTACCTTCGCCATCGTAGACGGTATTTCAACGTTGTGCAAGCGTTGCCCCAAAGTTGGTTGATACGCTAGCCCTTGTGCCACCGTCAAGGGCACACTGCCGGGTAGCATCATCACAAGGTCGCACTTTGCTGGCGCCTGCAGGACAATTATGGTTCAGTTACACCTCCACAAAACTCGTTGTGAAGCATTCGTGCAACTAAACAAACTTACAATGATGTCGTCGATAGGAAGCGCGTCAGCTATCCCTTCGGAAGTAGTATTTGTGGAGGTGCAGCTACTCCGTCCGTACGCGGCGCTAGGCTCGGCATGGTTAGGAAGCAAGGACGGCAGCTGCCCCCCGAACAGGGAGGCCACCTCCCTGCGTGCCTACTCTCTCGCCTTCCGAAGCATGTCGTTGGCCATGTTGTCTTGTACCTTCCTCATTATCTCTTCAATAAGAGTTTCCTTCCTGCTTCTCTTCCTTTGCCTGGCCTCCTCTTGGGTTTGGGGGAAAGCTACGCTCCATGTAGTGGCAACCCTGAGGCCTCGCACGCACCCAGATTTCTCAGGGTTTCCCAGAGCTTTCGCGAGAGGGTCTAGCCACCTCTCGCTCCCGATGGACTCTGAGGAAGATTCCTGCTGGCTCAACTCCCTCTGCAATAGAAGCAGTACGAGATATAGTATTGAGTGATTTGTCATATACTATTTATACTTATGAAATCGACACTGTGGGTTAAGTTCGTACCAGACGATTGGACATATCCTCAACTTCGGGGGTTGATAAGGAAACATCCCCCGTAGTCAGGTTGGTCTTCGTGCAGCCCCTGATCCATGCCCGCCCGCGACCCTCGATGTCGTCGAAAGGAACTAGTTTTCCAGCCTCTCGTAGTGTGGCGTCCTCTATCCCCTAGGCCGTCATCTTCCTAACGTAGCCACGACTGCCCAGGCGGTGGGGGTGTTTATTCTTCAAGCGGAGTTCTTTGCTCTTTAAACTCTTCGCCTTGAACTCTTCTGTAGACTTCATTCAAATGAAATCTTCCCAAACCTCCTCTGTTATTTGGCGATATCTCTGTAACGGCGAGCGGTTTTTCTAAACATATTTTTTGTTCATCGTGCTCCTGAAGTTCCGATGAGACTTAGCCATCGTCACCTTCGCCGCCCGTTCTACTTTCTCTCTGTCGCCTTCGGGGATCTCGAACTTGCTCCACAGCTCCTGCATGATTCGTCCAATCTGGGCCTCGGGCACTTCAGTCTAATCTTGTATTGTGATCTTTATATGTTGACGTGCCAGATAACCACACACGCTGTTGAACTTAGATGCCGTCTTTTGCGGTTGGGAAGGGTACCCTGTTATCTGGTCTACCTCCTTGATGACCTACCTTTGCGTAGGCATCTTATTACTGGTTCTCAGTTTCCTAACTCTTGTCGTTGCCGCCGGGGGCTCCGACGAACAGTAGTTTCTTCGCCCGTCATCGATCTTTTTTGGGAAAAAACAACTAACTAATTACTTGGAACTTTTATTTATAATTTTGGTGACATGGCTATATACATCTCGGTGGTATCGACAATGTAACATGTCCAACTATGCTTAGCTATAAACTCATCGAGCAATAAACTGTTAGCTTTCATACCCATCCATTCTACCCCATGAATGGTTCTTTTCTTGAATTATCTAAATAAATCAGGTTGCCAAAAATAATATTATTTATACTTATGTTCTAAATTATACACAGCATATAGAAAGCAAAATATTCTCAATTAGGACAATGCACGGGCTTTAAGCACAACACTTGATAAAAATTCTTGCAAATTGCAATATATGTCAAACCTGACTGAGCAAATATACGACAAAGTACATACCAAGTTAGCATACCCACACGAACTTCTAAGCAAGCAAGAATCAATGCTGTGACATTTCAGACAAGGGGGATTCGGAACTCGGTGTGCAGAAGTTCGAAAAGAAACAAAGTAGAGGTGGTTATAGGGGTACCTGTGGGGAGGAGAACCCGGGGCAACGGTTATTGGGAGGAGGGAACATCCACGGCGCCGTCGACGGGGAGAGGAGCATCCACGGCGGCGGCGGTTGTTGGGAGGAGGGGACCGTCCACGGCAGCGGTTGTTGGAGGGAGGGGAGCAGCAGCGGCGGCTGTTGGAGGGAGGGAAGCGTCGCCGGCGAGGGCGGTTGGGGAGGCATCCATTGCGGCAGCGGGGGAGCTAGGTGAGGTTCACGGTGGGCGGCGGTCGCAACGATGCTCCACTTGCGAGGAGGCACCGCTGCTAGTCAGAACAGAAGAGCAAACTCTAGGGTTCAACGCGCGGTGAAAAATTTCAAGTACCGCGGGCACAGGTATATAAATAGAAGAAGTCATCACAGACGGGCGCAGATGTGACCCGTCCGTGATAACAATTTCATCATGGACGGGCCCCATCTACGCCCGTCAGTGATGACCTGACTAGCGGCGGGATGGCAGGTCATCACTGACGGGCGCAGATGCGACCCGTCCGTGATGAAACAGTTATCACGAACGGGTCTCATCTGCGCCCGTCAGTGATGATTTGACTTCTGCTGGCTGGGCAAGTCATCACGGACAGGCAATCCTTCTGGCCCGTCCGTGATAACAATTTCATCACTGATGACTTGACATGCGCCTGTTGGGCACGTCACCACGGAAGGGCCAACCTACAGGCCCGTCAGTGATGACTTGACCTGTACCGGTGGACGTCATCACGGACGGTCTAATGTTTTTGCCCGTCCGTGATCACAATTTCATCACATTGAATCGATCTGCATACTGAAATGCAGATTCAGTAAGGGCAGTTTCAACTTAGTGAACTCACTGAATGTGCATTTTAGTGTGGAGATTCAGTATGTTCAAACTAAAATAGCACTATGAATACAACAAAGTAGAGTACTTGATGATTTAATTGAAGTAAATGTCCAACAATAAAAAAATTTGACCATATGGAACAAAATACAACTAGGTATTGACAATATGCACATCAAAGTACCTAATTTGACAATTTTAGTCGTCGTCGTCATTGTCGACTAGCTTTTTTCCATTATATGTTAGTTCTTCATTATGATCTCGACGTACGTACGTTGACACATCATCACTTGGTTCTTCGTCATCACTTGATTCTTCGTCTTCGCAATCGGCTTTTGGATCGTCGAATTGGTTGTAGTCTTCTTCATCAACTACACCGTCAACTCAAACGATACTCCTTTTTCCATTCCTCACAACGTGGCGCTTCTTATTTGATGGGTCGACTATGTAGAAGACTTGGGCAACCTGTTTAGCGAAGATAAAATGCTCTTCTATTGACCCAAAACTCTCTAGATCCACGGCAGTGAAGTTCTGGTCTTCCACGTGCACATCTTTGAGATTCACCCATCGGCATTGAAACAAGGGGATCTTGGTGACTATGTAGTCAAGTTCCAAATCTCTTTGATTATGCCGTAGTAGTTGCACTTAATCCCTCCGGGACTATGGGCTTCTACCCAGGCCCCACTGTTCTGGTATGTGCTTTTTCGGTCTTGGGCGTCCGTGTAAAATGTATATCCGTTAATCTCGTACCCTTGCCATGTCACGACGTTAGCGACGGGTCCTCTTGCCAACCATCCGGCTACATCTTCTTCTTTAGTTGAAGGGTTTTTATCGTAAAAATAGTTCTTCAACCACTGGTTGAACCCGATGTTGTGTGTTTTCGTGATCCAAAATTCCAACTTTTTCGGATTCTGTTGGTGTAACACTTGCTTGTGAATTTTGATATACGGATCCACCACTGACATGTGTTGCAAGACCGTGAAATGAGCTCTGTCGAACTCTGTTTTATCTGAAGGCTGGTAATCTTTCCTTCCGATTGTCCCTACCCTCGTGCCGAGAACGGGGCACACCTATGGGACGGTGTTCAGCCATGTAATCCGTGCAAAACTCGACGACCTCTTCGGCAGCATAGCGTTCGATGATGGTTCCTTCCGGCCGGTATCTGTTGTGAACATAGCGCTTCAGAATACACATGTACCTCTCGAACGGGTACATGCTATGTAGGAACACGGGTCCCAACATCTGTATCTCGTGCACAACATGGATCATCAGATAGATCATGATATCAAAAAATGACGGAGGGAAGTACATCTCTAGTTGGTATATTATAACAGTTATCTCATACTACAGTTTAGATAGTCGCTGCAGATCGATTGACTTCTGAGAGATCGTGTTGAGAAAGCTACACAGGTTCGTGATTGTCTCACGGACTCCAGGCTCCAAGATACCTGATCTTATTGCAACAGGTAAGATCTATGTCATCATCACATGACAGTCATGAGACTTCATACCTATTAATCTCAAGTCTTTCATTGAAACAAGTTTCTTTATATTTGCTGAGTAACCAGATGTAACTTTCACCCCAAAGAGGCACTAGCACAATTCCCATCTCTCAACCTTGTTAAGAGTGTAGCAAGCAGGGGGGATGTATGTTTTGTCTTTCTTCGTTCGTTGTGGTCCCAGCTCTGGTCTGATACCCATTTCTTGCATGTCAAGGCATGCCTTCACACTATCTTTTGTCTTCTCTGGAATTTGAGCAAGAGACCAATCAAGCTGTCGCACACATTTTTTTTATGTGCATGACATCAATGCTGTGACAGATATTTAGCACCTTCTAGTACGGCAAGACCCAAAATACGGATTTCTTTTTTCAGATGCCCGGCCTCAGCTTCTGTTGCTTTCCAAACACAATATCAATATCTTTCACAATTTCATAGATTTCTTCACCCTTTTTTTGTGTGGGGCGCTCCCGTATCTCGACTTCTCCATTGAACTGTTTCTTCCACTTCCTCCAAATGTGATCATTCGGAAGGAACCGACGGTGACCCATATATACGATTTTACGCAGTGTGTCAAGAACTGACTCACTGTTTGTTCTTGGCACACAACACATGCTTCGTGTCCTTTCACAGTCTAGCCGGACAAGTTTTCATAAGCAGGATAATCATTCACGGTTGTGAACAACAAGACGCGTAGGTTGAAGTTCTCTTGTTTATCTGCGTCCCAGACTTCCACCTCGTCGTGCCAAAATGTCTCTAAATCTTCCTTCAGTAGTTGTACGTACAAATCAATATCATTTCCAGGTTGCTTAGGCCCTTGAATGAGTACGGAGAGATGTATGTACTTACGCTTCATGCACAGCCATGGAGGAAGGTTGTAAATACTGAGGAGGACGGGCCATGTGCTGTGTCGGCTGCTCATATTACCGAATGGATTGATTCCGTCCGTACTCATCCCAAACTTTATGTTCCTCGGCTCCTTACCAAATTCCGGAAATACCCTATCAATAGTTCTCCACTGGCATGCGTTGGCAGGCCATCTTCCTTACGCCCCTCTGAGTACCAACGCATCAACTTTGCCTCCTTCTTATTAGCGAACAAACGTTTCAAACGGGGAACGATCAGAAGATACCAAGCCACCTTTGCTGGAGGCCCCTTCACCACACCCCCACCTTCATTCTCGTCATCATGACAGTTGTCTTCATTTGTAATACACTTATATCGGGATGTCTTGCACAATGGATATCTATGCAGGTTCGCGTACTCTTTGCGGTACAGAATATAGTCATTCGGACATGCATGTATTTTTTTTACTTCTAATCTAAGAGGGCATATAACCTTCTTGGCCTTGTAAGTTGTTGTTGGCAACACGTTCCCTTCTGGAAGAATGTCCTCCAGGAGCACCAACAGCTTTGTGAAACTTGTGTCCAACCAGTTATTGCTTGCCTTGATCTTGAACAGTTCTAGCGCGATAGCCAATCGCGTGTGCTTTGGTTTGCATCCCGGAAACAAGGGTATTTCCGAGTCTCCCAACAAGCCTAAGAACTCATCGTACTCTCTTCCACCAAGGTTCGTCCCTTCCGCGTCATGCAACATTTGGTCCAAATCATTGTGTACGTCAACCATATCCTCATTTGAGGATTCTGAATTGGCTTCTTCCACCAGTTTGTCGAGCGACGCAACATGTCCAGCCTCGACTTCTACCCCTTCGCCAACACCCACTCCTACCTCTTCGCCACGTGGGACGACTTCTGCCTCTTCGCCAGTGGCAACTTCTTCCTCCTCGTCGTGACTTGTCCAACGGATATAACCATCCATGAAACCCTTTATAAGCAAGTGTAATTGCAAGTCCTTTGTCGTCTGCACCATCTCCACGTTATTGCAATTACGACATGGACAACACATTTCATTCTTTCTCTTCCTCAACATAGCTTCTCGGGCAACTCTAAGAAACCCAGGTAAAGCATCTATGTACCCTCTGGTAGCACGATCCCGGTACATCCAACTTCGATCCATCGATCCTATAGTAATAAATGATAGCACGAAATTATCCACTTAATTATAAAGCTTGATCATATACAATTAGTGTTATTTTTGCTACGTACAATTCAATCCATCGACCACATTAATTGATTACTAAAATATGAGGATTCTATTATGAAAAGTGGAGTATTTTTGCAATAGGCCACTTATAACTTCTACCTATCTAGCTTATCCAATATCCATAAGTAAATTGGTTTAAGTTTCATAAATTTTATTAATAAGAGCATAAAGCGGCTTTCATTAATTCTAGAAATTTGGCTTAATATCCAAAGCGGCCGGTTTCTATTTTAGTATGAAATTACAATGGATAAATACGAAGGCTTTAATCCACGTCCTTTAGGAGATGTACACACTTAATAAATGATATAGAGAGAGCAATTACTAACCTGCTCTCATCTCCAACTCAAAAATATAGCACTGTCCAAGGTCCAAATGCGACCCCTAACTCTCCTCTCACCAAATTGCCCACAAATTGCACTTCTCAGCGGCCGCAACGTTGCTCTGGACGCAATGAGGCGCCGCTGCTGGTCGGAACTTAGGAGCAAAAACTCGGGTTCGACGTGCGGCGCAAATGACAAGTCGCCCGATTAGAAATCTATATAGAACAATTCATCACGGACGGACCAAATCCAAACCCGTCAGTGATGACTTTCCCACCATTACAAGGACTTCAACACTGATAGTCTTAGTCGTTCGCCTAGAGCAGGAGCATCACAGATGGGTTGTATTTTCACCCGTCTGTCATAAGTCATCACTGACGGGTAGACATACGACCCGTCTGTGATAAGTCATCACTGACGGGTAGAGATACGACCCGTCTGTGATGATCCTGCTCGAGCCGTTCGTCTGAGGTAGTCATCACTGACGGACCGAAAAATAACCCGTCAGTGATTATGTGGGAAACTGATCACTGACGGATTAGTATTAAGGGACGCACATCCTAAACGGCAGTAACGACATCGACGATGACGCAGCCTCCACGGCGACGACGGCACGATTGGGCCCGCCCAGGAAGAGGCGTAGGCCTTATTAGATAATTAATTAGTCTACTAATTACTACTATGTAATTATTACTGCTACTTCATAATATATATATATGTTCAAATATATGTTCAATCTCTGCCTTAGTTTCCAAAAATCGCAAATATATGTTCTATTGTGTTCCTCCCATTCATAAGAGAGTCACCGAAAGCAGGTGAAAGTCAGTGATGATGTGGGAAACTGATCACTGATGGGTTAGTACTACTTACCCGTCAGTGATGAGTCATCATCACAGACGGGTTGTACTTTTACCCGTCTGTGATGAGTCATCACTGACGGGTAGAAATGTGACTCGTCTGTGATGACTTTCCCGCCATTACAATGACTTAAACACTGACGGCCTAAAAAAATAACCCGTGAGTCATGGGAGACTGATCACTGACGGGTGGATATGACACCCGTCAGTGATGACAGCCTTAGTCGTTCGCCTAGAGCAGGATCATCACAGACGGGTTGTATTCTCACCCATCTGTGATAAGTCTTCACTGACGGGTAGAAGTACCACTCGTCTGGGATGATCCTGCTCGAGCCGTTCGCCGGATGTAGTCATCACTGACGGACCGAAAGTCACTTACAGACGGATAGTATTACTTACCCGTCAGTGATGAGTCATTATCACAGACGGGTTGTATTTTTACCCGTCTATGATGGGTCATTACTGACGGATATAAATGTGACTCGTCGGTGATGAGACTTACATACCAGACAGTGTTTTCTATGCATGTTTCCTGGCCTCATCAGTTCATTTTGCTTGCCACCTCTGAAAAACAGAATAACATCCCAGCTGCATGTACAGCCTCTGCACAGCCCCAGCATGCGCAGGACAATATATATCACAAGCATGCACAACACAAATTAAAGAATTTTCTGCATCTCAATTCCACATCTCAAATTTGAAGTCTACATCTCAAATATATATATATATGTACAACACATTCGACATCGCACAAGTTGCTAAAGAATTTTGCACATCTCAGTTTCATATGGAAACGAACTATCTAGGGCCTGGTTCATGGGTCGAAAGTGCTAGCTAGAGTGTTTACACACTGACTACAAATGGACGCATTAGAATGCGATGATCCATTAGAATGCGATACCTGTATGTGCACTCTCTCTTATGCTCGGGCTTCATCCTGACCTCTGATCGAAGCACATAATCATGTCAGTCACAATTCACAATTTAGCACGGTATAATCATCATATAACAAAGTAGAGAGGTTCGGAAGGTAATACCTAGCGGAAGGCGTCTGATACGTCACGTAGTTTTCTTGTGCAGTGTAACCGCAATAAAGCGTTGTCATCATTGTGACATTGCGTATACACTGCACAAGACACTCTTTCCAAATAAAGTGTCTTGTGCAGTGCAGCGCAGTGTCACAAACGCGACGGAGAGGGGAGAACGGCGGCCTCCACCGGTGCCGGTGTTGCTGCAAGGCAGAGGAGCGGTCGCCGGCCTCGAGGAAGAGGCGACGACTGGATCCGGGCTCGGCGGGGCTCGGTGTCACATCCTGATTTTCCGAAACCTGAAAATTAGGGCTAACAAAAACTTTTTCACTAATAATGTCAGTTAAAATACGCCAGAGTAAAACTTTTACTCAAATCTTGCTTCTGCTAAACCCTAAAGCGAGGCAAGCCAAAATCTTCCACCTCTGTTCCTGTTTCCCTTAACCTCTGTTTTGTCGAAGCTCTGTCCAGCAGGGAATACAAACCCTGCTTTACACCTTGTCTCCATACGTGGCTACTCGGCCCTGCTTTCCCGCCGCGAACACACCTGCAGCATCCCTTTCCCTTTTGTCTAGCTGGTGCAACCTAGACCAACATCTGCCGCTAAGTGCCTACACAGTACTTCTACGAAATTGGAATGTATATACGCCACGAACCTCTTCCGAACGCCATGATCTTCTACCATCTTCTCCTACATGTCCTATCCTGAGTATGTGCCCGCACATACTGCTTTTATGTATACGCATATACGCTAAACCCTAACCCCTACTTCCCAAGCTACGAATCAAAACTCTAATTCATTGTTCGGCTCCGCTACCATCCTATGCATATATATGTGAATACCGGTGACATTCCCCAAACTTTAGCCCACCACGGCCTCCTATATCTATTCTGACTTCGTCGTCACCCCATATATGCTAAAAGTCCCATGTGTATATAAGCACATACACTCCAAACCCTGGTTTAATCTCCTCGGTAAAACCCTAACCACCATGGTCTTTCTCTCTCTCTTTACCATATCTCATACGAATATCTTCTCACCTTTACCATGTTACCATGCCGGGAGATAAATATCCGTCCTGTTATAATTCTACCAACTAACCCTTTATCCTTTCACCATTTATCCATTTATCCTTTTACTATAGTCAAAACCCTAATTACCGTTCACCATACTTATCCACAACTCCATGCATCCTATAAAAACTCCAGTAATATCCCGAGACCCTTCCTAGCATATTTTTACAAAAATATCTTGAGGTCCAGTACAAATAATTCAAACCATTTCAAATTTGAGTTTGAATCAAGATTGAACCTTGAACTACAACCCCCGCAAACATATTCCAGAACAATCCCACAAAATTCCTAGAGATGCTTCTTGACCCCGAAATTCGAAAGATATAAATATATATATATACATATATACATATATATATATATATATATATATATCCATCCCTCCAGTTCGAATATTTGGAATGATTTCAAATTCCAAATTCCGTTCAAAATGTTCCTAGCGAGAAATCTTCACCAAAATTCTTTGGAAGATTCTGGGTAAATTATGAGAACAACCCATTTTGCTATCCAACTCATAACCATGCTCAGATTCCCTTGTCCCAATTGAAAATTTCAAATAATTTCAACATGAGCCTTTGAGCCGATTGTGAATCCAAACCCAATTCTACTACAAGAAGCTTTAGAAAGCTTTGAAACTTTTCATGAGACATCCTCAGTCCCTATATGACCCATTTTTGACAAGAAACTCTACTGTTTTTATTCGTCCTCCTCCTTCGAAAAATACCACAGCTTGCATTAAACATATATTGTGTGCAGGTGACCAAACCAAGTGCGATAAATTCCAGCGGTGCACCAGAGCACTGCCTCACCTTTGCTCTCTTACCCCCCTCTGACATATTAATGTGTAGCCAAGTTCCTTCCCTCAGAACCCCTCACTCTCTTCCTTCCTCACCCATGTGCTTCACGCCACTCCCTGCTCTGAAACTAGTACCAGACCTTACCGTGCAGCACACCACCACTGGGACTCTCTTGACGTGATGTCCACACTAGCTCTGTGCCCTTCTATGGAGTCTTGTTCTTTTCCCTTCCCGAGCAAGAACTCTCACTTATACCACTGCATTTTCTCCCTTTGCAAACCAGCACCTAGCTTCCATCCTCCTCCACTGATTCCTCTCTCCCTGAGCACATCTTGCAGCCCGAGCTCCTCCATTGCCATTTTCACCTCTTTCCAAGCTCAGTTCTTCTCCCGAGCTCCTATGTCTTCTCTTCCTCCGTGTGCTGCTATTCTTTTCCCCAACCTTATCAACCAAGCCGAGCCGCTCCCTCTACCTCTCCTACAAGCCACCGCTGGTGGAACCACCCCCTTCGAGCACCGCCTCAGCTACCGCCCTGGTCGCCTCTGCCTCCTCTGTAGCACGCCAGCGCTAGTCCCTTCCCGAGGCCGCTGCCTGCTTCTTGCTCCGGCCACCGCGCGACCCCGGCGTCTATAGCAGCCACCACCCCCTTTGTGAGCTCCGGCAGCACCACGCATCCTTCCCGGCTCCCCGCTCCTCGCCTCCGACTTGTGGCGCCACCGTGGTCAAGTTGAGCCGAACGACTGCACTGACCAGTCGCACCGGCGAGCACCCATCCCGAGCTTTTCCCCCACAAATCCCGAGCACCCTCGCTCTAGAGCAGTCCCGCTGCCGCCCCTCACCTTCCATCAGGCCACCGAACTCCAGCTCCGCCCAACATCATCAGTGCGCGCCCCACGATTTTGCTGCCGCAACCCGCTGGATCTGCTCTCCCGCGTGCCATCGATTCGGACGCCCCCGACCAGCTCCACCATCAACCACCTGTAGCGCCGCCATTGCTGATGTGTGGCCCCGCCCGCGCCACCTTGCCATCACCGGCGGCAGTCGGTTTCCTCGCCAGGAAGTTTCCTTATACTCCCTGGGACTCACCTCCGTGCTTTCCGCTGGTCACCATGCCGCCGCCCATCACAGGTGGACAACACCAAGCACCTAAGGCACCGATTTCACCCCTAAGCAACCAGACCACGATTTGTTTAGATGAGTGCAGGCATTTTCGGAGTGCGTTTCCCCCTTCGGGAAGACGGTTTCCCGCTCAGCTTCTTTACCGATTATGTTTCTCTTGATGAGAGACGTATTCTCCTCGCTACATTTTCCTGAACTCAAAGCCTACTCCGCTTGTGTGACCAATGGAGTACGTCTTCCCTTCTGGAAGATGTACACCAGCAAATTTTCCCCTCTCCCTCTTTCCTTTTTGGCAAATGGTCGATTGTCCATACCTTTTCCGTCATAGCTCTGAGCGAGGTGATCCCTCTTCCAGCAATCATCTAAAGTCAAAACCTTTCGAATGCCACCAGTTCCATAATTTTTGGAATTAATTTGAATTTTAGAACCTAAGGTAATTCAAGTTGAATTTAGATTGCATATATATATAAGAGTCTCTTTAGTGTTTAATCCTCATTATTAAATACCCAAAATCCCTAGACAGGATGTGTAGCATCTCTAAGCATGTCCCGTGGCCCTCTGGTCCAGAAACATGTCTTTGCCTCTAATTTTTTTCTTCATGCTGAAGCAGAGCAGAAATAAGTAATTTCCATTAATACCATGTTTTCCCTAACATGTTTAATATGTGGTTGAGTGTATATATATGCCTTGCTGTGCACATCCAGGTGCTCAACCAAAGTTTCAAATACTCTAATAGAATCACTTACCCCCTGGTTTTAAAACCTATTTTGTACGATAAAAACAGTAAGGGTGAAAATGTGGTTTTAAATGTATGAGTATGCATATATGCGTGTAAGCAAGCTACTTTTGCTCTAAGAGTTTTGATGAAAACTTCCAAAATCTTTTAACAGGTTTATATGCTCTTGACCTAGCTAAGATGTTTGTGCTAAAAGCATTCAAAAGTATTAAGTTCATAAACACATAAACCCTAAGTTTTCCAATATGCAAAAACCTGTTACCTCATGTGTTATTGCTCTCGTCCCATCGTTTTAAAAACGCTAGCATACTTCTAAGACAGTGCCTAGCTTTTTGATGTATTATGAGCGTATGTTGGTTCTTATCTGGTTCTTCCTCGCCTCGTTGTTTATTCGATTTTTTTCGATGTGTAGATGCAGACGTTACGAAATCCCACATGAAGGGGGGGGGTTTCCTAACCATTATCATATCAAGCCCGAACTCGAGACTCGACCAGGAACTGTCAGGCAAGCTCTCTACCCTTGATCATGTTGAATCTCAAGTTTACGAATTGATATTTCGTTTACGAAACATGCATGTTATGTTTTATGACTTGTTATTTTATGTAGAATAGTTATGACCGATGCTTAGCAAACCCTAGTTTGACACTGAACTCCTTGTTGCCCTAGAACTATGTATCCCAAAAAATGTTAATGGGAAGCCTATGATAGATTATGTTTATATCTGGCTTAGACTTGCAGTAGTAAAAATTAGGTTTTCATAAAAGGAAGAATACTCGAAACTTTCATGTGGTGAACATTTGAAAAAGGACCGTCGTGTCCGATGGTGTATGAAGGTAGTATATCCTTGGGTGGGATATTTTACTGAAAAGGGGTTTTGTTAAAACCAAAAGTAAAATGGAGAGGATTTCGATCCGGGTCGGAAATGAAGAGGGAAAGCAAGAAGCTTATTATATGCGAGGTAATGCCCGGTGTGGTTCTCGTTGACCATTTATGGACATGGTGTGGAGTCCCTCTCGGATCACATAAGGGACCGAACTTAAGTGTCGTTTAGCCAAGTCTTATCGTACGTCCACATGTCCATTATGGGAAGGACTTGACCTAGTACCGGTCTGAGACTAGCATGAACCCGTAGGTAGTGTGAAGTATGCAGATGAGGTTGTAGTCTCTGTAGAGAACAGTTTCCGTTGGAGCGATGTCATATTCGCGACAAAGTTGGAACACCAACCTCCTTGTAGCGATGTTATTGACTCAAACAAGGTTTGGGATATGTCCTTCTGGCGGGTTCATTGCTAGGTTTACTCCGGTGAAGAGTCTCGCTGTAATAGCCCTGCCAGTATGCGTCGTGAAGTATACCCAGGGTAACCTACAACGTGTGGGTAAAGCCGTACCACCCCTGCAGAGGGTTAAAACTATTCGAATAGCCGTGTCCACGGTCATGGACGAGCTTGGTTGGGCCACACTATAGTAGATTGACTTTCAAAATTAAAATGGTTATGGGTTTAAGGATGCGATCCGCCGTGCTCGCAGAGTGGCATGAAAGTTTCCCGTCGTAGCGGGAGGAGAGAAGAAGGGATTCCCGTTGTAGCGGGAAACCGCCAATATCCCCGTCGTAGCGGGTGAGCAGAGGCTCCCCGTTGGAGCGAGTGATTACAGAGTTTCCGTTGTAGCGGAAAATGCAGGTACAGTTCCCCGTTGTAGCGGGAGGAATAAAGAAGGATATGATCAGCTGCCACGTCTCGGTAAAGCCGAGATAGTTTTCTACGTCTGCTTTTACTATCTATTTAAGTATTTCATATGCAAATTTACTTTTTCGCAAAACATGAGACATAGGCTAGAGCCCGATTCTTGATATACCCGTGCATGCATATATCTGTGATAAACTCTCTAGCGGAGCGCTTGTGAGTACATTCAATGTACTCACCTGGCTTGTTGATTTGGCCAGACAGAAGGGTGACATCTCGAAAGCCACGACGGTATCCGCAAAAGCTAAGGCGAAACCCCCAGTCAGTTGCCTGTCGGGAATGGCCTAGTGATGGGTGTCAGCCCCCGGTTAAACAAAAAATAAAATAAACAATAAATAAATAAAAATAATAAAAAAACAAATTAAAAAATAAATAAAAAAAATAAAAAAAAATAAATAAATAAATAAATAATATATAAAATACATCAAATAATAAAGTATATAATAAATAAAAATAATAAAAATAATAATATAAAAATAAAAAAAATAAAATAAAATAACAAAAAAATATAAAATAAAAATAATCAATAAAATAAACTATAAAAAATAATACATATAAATAAAAAAAATACTAATAAAAATAAAAGAAAATATAAAAAAATAATAAAATAAAAAAAAAAAATAAAAAACGAAAAATAATATATAATAATCAAAAAAATAAAATAAAAATATAATAAATAAATCAAAAAAAAAAAAAAAATAAAAATAAAAATAAAATATAATATAATATAAAAAAAAAATAAAATATAATCATAAATAAATAAATATATAAAAAAAATATAAAAAAATATATAAAAAAAATATATAAAAAATAATAAAAAAAAATAAAAAATATATAAAATAAAATATAAAATAAAAAAATAAAATAAAAAATAAAAAAAAATAAATATAAAAAAAATAAAAATAAAAAAATATAAAATATAAAAAATATATATATAAAAAAAATAAAAATAAAAAAAATAAAAAAAAATAAAAATATATATATATAAAATAAAAAATAAAATATTATAAAAAAAAATAAACATATATATATAAAAAATAAAAATAAAAAAATAAACAAAAAAAACAATATAAAAAAATAAATATATAAAAAAATAAAAAATAATATATATATAAAAATAAAAAAATAAAAATATATATAAAAAAAAATAATAATAAAAAAAATATAAAATAAAATATAAAATAAAATAAAATAATATAAAAATAATATAAAAAAAATATAAAAATAAAAAAATAAAATAATATATAAAAAAAATATATAAAAAAAAATAAAAAATATAAATATATAAAAAAAAATAAAAAATAAAATATATAAATAAAAAATAAAAATAAAAAAAATAATATAAAAAATATAAATATATATATAAAAAATAAAAAATAAAAAAAAATAAAATAATAAAAAATATAATAAAAATAAGAATAAATAAAATAAATAATATAAATAAACTATATAATATATATAAATATAAAAATACATATAAATAAAAAAAAATAAAATCAAAAATATAAAAAATATACAAAATAAAAAAAAACTAAAAAAATAATATAAACAAAAATATAACATAAAAATAAAAAATATAAAAAATAAAATATACAAAAAATAAAAATATAAAATACAAATATAAATATAAATAAAATAAAATAAAAAAAAAAAAATAAAAAAATAAAATAAATATATATAAATAAAATATACAAAATTATATATCAAAATAAATATAAAAAATATAATATAAAAATAAAAAAAAATAATATAAAAAAAATAAAATAAAAATAAAAATAAACAAAATATACAAAATAATAAATAAAAAAATAAAAAAAATATATAATATAAAATAAATATATAAAAAATACATATAAAAATAAATATTAAATATATAAAACAAAAAATATATAAAACATAAAAAAAAATAAAAAAAAAATAAAAAAATAATAAAAATATAAAAAATAAAAAAAATAAAAAACTAAAAAACAAAATAAATAAAATATAAGAATAACAAATTAAAAAAAATACTATAAATATAAAAAATAAATAAAATAAATATAAAAAATATAATAAAATAAAATACAAAAAATTATAAATATAAAAAAAATAATAAAAAAATATAAAAAAAATAAAATATAAAAACAAATAAAATATAAAAATATAAAAATAAAATAAAAAAAATAAAAAAATATAAAAATATAAAAAAATAAAATATAAAAAATAATAAATAAAAATAAAAATAAATATATAAAAAAATTAAAAAAAATAATATAAAAAATACAAAACAAAAATAAAAACTAAAAAATATAAAAATATAAAAATATAAAATAATAATCATAAATACATATATAAAATAAAAAAAAATATAAAAAATAAAAATTATAAAATAAAATACCAAAATATAAAATATAATAAAAATAAATAAATAAAATATATAAAAATATATATATAAAAAATAAATAAAAAATAAAAATAAAAAAAAAAATATAAAAATATAAAAAAAATACACACTAAAAAATATAAAAAAATACAAATAAAAAAAATATAATAAATAAAAAAACAAATAAAAATAAAATATAAATAACTAAAAACATATAAAATATAAAATAAAAAAAATAAAATATATAAAAAAAACTATAAAAAATATATATATATAAAAATATAAAATATAAAAAAATTATAAAATAAAAATATAATATAAAACAAAAAATATAATAAATAAAAAAAAATATAAATAAAAAAATAAAATAAAAAAATATAAAAAATAAATAAACAAAATATAAAAATAAAATAAATATACATAAAATAAAAATAAAAATAATAAAAAAAAATAAAAAAAATAAAACAAATATAATAAATAAAAAATAAAAAAAATAAAAAAAATAAAATAAAAAATATAAAAAATAAATATAAATAAATAAAAATAAAAACATATAAATAAAAATAAAAACTAAAAAAATAAATAAAATAAAATAAAAAAAATATATATAAAAATAAAAAATAAAAAATAAATAAAACATAAAATATAATATATAAAAATACAAAAAACAAAAAACTAATAAATATAAACAATAAATATATAAATATAAAAATAAAGAAATAAAAATAAAAATAAATAAAAAATAAAAAATAAATATAAATAAAAATAAAAATATAAAAAATAATAAAAAATATATAAAAAAATACAAAATAAATATAAATATAAAAAATTATAAAATAAAAATAAAAAAAATAAAAAAATAAAAAATAATAAATAAAATATATAAAAATAAAAAATAAATATATATATAAAAAATCAAATATAAATATAAATATATATACATATAAAATAAAAAAATATAAAATATAAAAAATAATAAATATACATAAAAATATAATAAAAAATATTAAAAAATAAAAATAAAATAAAAAATAAAATAAAAAAATCAAACATAAATAAAAATAAATA